>PVIU01007458.1:27017-91741 GCA_004026605.1 Ondatra zibethicus
CACACACACACACACCATAAAAATAAAAAGAATAAAAAAAGAAAACATTTGTGGCTAGAGTGATGGCTCAATGGTTAAGAGCACTGACTGTTCTTCCAGAGGACCCAGGTTCAATTCCCAGCACCCACATGGCAGCTCACAATTGTCTGTAACTCCAAGATCTGACACTCTTACACAGACATACATGTAGATAAAACGCCAATGCACATAAAATAAGAATAAATAAATTATTTTTTAGAAAATAAAACATTCTTGATTTTTCAAGTTCATATCAAGTTCATTATCTCTAAAAATTACACTTATTTAGTATATCTCTGTACATGTGGAAGTCAGAGGCCAGTTTGTAGCTGGCAGCTTTCTCCTTGTGGGCTCCAGGAATCAAACTCAAGTCACCAAGCTTGGTAGCAAGTGCATCTATCTGCTGAGCCAACCTGCTGGCCCACATGTCCATTATTTTAAAAAGGAGGAGGGAGTGGAGGAGGAAGCCAAATCTTTCCCTTCATCTTATCTTCCTGAGATGAGATGGTATCATTTGGGGATCTGCTCTGTTGAAATTTCAGTTTTCAGTACATATTCTTTTTTTTATCCCATTTTTTTTTCTTTCTCTTGCTACTCAACTTTACAGCCCAGGCAGGCCTTGTATTTGCAATGCCCCTCCTGTGTAGCTAGAACTACAGGCATGCTCCACCAAGCCAGCTCTTGACAGAGGGGAGATGATGCTGTATATACAATTTCATATTTCATAGTCTTTTTTATTGCACGTGTGTGTGTGTTGCTGCTGTTGCTGTTGACAGGAACTGACAAGGTTGTCCTCTTAACTCTTCCTTCCTCAGCCTTCCAAGCGCTGAGATTCTAGGTATGTGCCATCACACTTAGACTTATTGTCTATTAACAATAGACTGTGAACATTTCCCTACCATAATTGATAGCAGCTCCTATAGCTAAAGTTGAGTTCCTGATGTCTCCTGTGAGTGCAGACAGGAACCTCTTTACCCTGCTTCTTATTTCTATTTGAATATCATTAATAACACCATTATAATTACCCCCGTACACAAATCTCAACATATATTCTTTCTATTTTAAATTTTTATTGGGGGACGGCTTCTACATAAACTTTTTTTTTTTTAGGTAGGGTCTCATGTTGTGGCCTGGAACTCACTATGTGGATATTAAATGTAAAAAAATAATTAGAATGAACACATTTTCCTATATTTATTGCTAATTTGAACTGTTTCTCTAATTGTTCTATTAGACATTTTTCTTATTATTTGTAAAAAGCTCTTTACATTATTTGTGATACTAGAGCAATCAAATATGCTCAAATAGTTCCCTTTCTTCCTTATGGCAGAGTCACTCCAGGCTTACGTGAAGGAGCGTTAGGTCTTTGGAGCACTTTACCCCTCTCTTCTCCAGCCTGTCACTTCAATCACCCTCGTGCTGTCCCTGAGGGACACTCTAAGGGAGTCCCTGTCCCCTGGTAAAACTCTTGACACTGTTATTCACGTAGGCTCTCCATCCATGGCACCTCTTCAGACTTACTTCATAGACACATGGCTTCCACCAACCCTCACCTCACACCAGGTCCTTCACTCTCGCTCCTGGCAATGTCCCTCATACTGGCCATATGCAGAGGGGTGGATCTTCTGTAAAAGCCAGTGGCCTAATAAGAGTTAGCTTCTTCTGTGGGACCAACAAGACTCCCTTTAGACAAAGCACCTCCTGTCCCTAAATTACCCACCAGACTGTGCAATGTCCTTTGCGCTTTTTCTTTGTTTCAGTAATTTTGTTTGTTTTTTTTTTTTAAACAGGTCATGCCATGTAGCCCAGGCTAGTCTCAAACCATGGCAATCTTTCTGTCTCAGCCTCCACAGGGCTAGTTTTACATGTGTGTGCCACCCTGCCTTATAATATTTACTTGAAAGGGAAAAATTTTTTCTTAATTACAAGAAGACTAAAAATGGCTGTCTCTGAGTGAGCAAAATTGCTTCTCTCACACCCACACCCACCCACATATCCAGCTGTGCCTGAAAAGGCTTGGTCTGACACCTCACCTGTAGCAAGTCCTAACCTCAGCTCCACCTTGCTTGGAGAATTCCTGGGTTGGAGAGGAAAGGAATTTTGACTGACGTACTTTGATTCCTGCTGGTGTCTGAGATCCATGGGGAAATCCCTTCCAAAGCAGACAGTAGCCTCAGAGTAATGGGGTGGGTGTCTGGCAGAGTGTTGGGACCGTGCACCTGAGCTGAGCTTTGTGTGTAGAGTACCCACTGTGCACCTGGGCTGGGAAAAAGGTTTACACAGCAGTCTTGTCCTCAAGGAGTCTTGTCCTCAAGGACAAAGGACATTAAGTTCAGCAAAGGAGGCTTTCTGAGGGAAAGGGCAGGCAAATGCCCTCTTCCAATATTTGCTGGCTCCCGGTGGAAAAGGAAGAGGCCCTTGTTCATCTTTGTGTCCAGTACCTACCCTCAAGACTAATCCAGTCATCTGATGAACAAGATAGCCATATTGGTCATGCAGGAGCTGACAGCCACAGCAGGAACGCACGGGTCATCAGATCGCTCCACAGAGGCAAAAGCTGCCATGGGGAAGATGCCAAGCTAATAGAGAGGGCACCTGTTGTCGTTGTGGTCACAGTAATCTTGGATACATCTGGCTGCCTTTCAGACAATGTCCCTGGGTCTCCACTAAGACGGGTCCCAGGCAGAGAGTCCTGTTTGGTGTTAGAGCAATGCCAGTCAGGCCCGGCCTCTGGCAGAAACTCAGAACTGGGAAACAGAGTGGTAGCAGGTGGCCCGAGGGAGACAGCCTGTCCTTTGGCTATCCTGTGTCCTGACATGTTGGGACAAAAGCAGGTTTCTCCCTCTGCTTCTGAGGGAAGCCTAGACCTGCTAATGCTCAAGATAAGGCTGGAATGTGCCTGTCTGGCCAGCCTGGGCTTGTGTGACAGCCAGGAACTGACTGTGCTTGGGTCTGCTGCACGGAGGGTAGGGACGATTCTCTTGGCATAATGATGGGTAGGAAAGGCAGCCTGCAACCAGGACTGCTCTGAGTCCTGAAACTCATTGTCTGAATAATTTATCTTCACCAATCAGAACTAGTCCTAGAGCACCATGGGTCTTCCAGGTTCCAGGATTAGTATACACAAATGTTTATTTATATACTTATTTACTTACTTTTTTTCGAGACAGGATCTCACAAAGTCCAGGTTAGCCTCAAACGCACCTATGTATCTGAGGATGACCTTGGCCTCCTGATCCTCCTATCTCCTCCAAAATGCTGGGTTATAGACATGAGCTGCTGTGCCCTACTCTGTGTTCATATAATTGTAGCATTAAATCTCCTCAGCTCTCCTACAAGGCAAGTGTATTATTTTCAGCACACAGGGAAAGAAACTGAAGCCAGAGGACTTAGTGGTTGTTAATGTTACCCTGTGCCAGGTGCTGCCCTGGGCACTGACAGAGAGCAGCACATTTAATCTTCATCACAGCCTGAAAGGGAGTTGTCATCTCCACCAAAGGACCAAGAATCTCATCCAGCACGCTACTAGCAGCTAAGAAACAGAACTAACAAGCAGTTTTCCTGCGGTCCACTCCATACCTGAGAAGCCCCCCTCCCCAGATACCCTGAGAGGACTGCTTAGTAGCCTCTACGATTACCAATGTGGGCCACCTCAGCAAAGACTAAACCACCTGAAAGCAACTGTGGCAAGGTGGGGTGGACGTGGTGGTGAGACTTGGCAGGCGGTGAGAGATAGTATTAAAGATTAGGGTCCATTAAGGTCTCAGGTTAGGTAAAGAGGGAAAATATTACTGGGTGTGACATGTACTCTTCCTGTGCCCTGACAGTTAGACTTGAAGGCAGTGCCAAAGCTCAGAACAGCTCAGAGCACACTTAGAGGAGCCAGGTGGGAGTGGCAGCCCCAGAGGCGCCCAGGCGCCGCTAATTGGCAGTGGTGATGACAGAGGAGATGGCTGCTTTGAGCTGCCTGCCCAGAAGAGGCTCTGGCTGCTGCTGGGAATCAGGGCTGGGTGGGAGGGGTGGAGGGACGTTTGCAGGCTTCTAAGAGGACTGGGACCAGCTCCTCTACCCCCATCTTGCCCTCTAGGCTTGTGGCGTGGGTGTCTGGGTGTGGGTGTACACAGTTAAGTCCATGTGAGGGTGGGGATGAGGGGAGGCCACTCACAGCCTGGGAGAAAAAGGAAGGGGAATCCACTGGATTCCTGTGGGACATCTCCACTCTGAAGCCAGCCGGCATGGCCATTGAGATAACTGCGACGGGCTGTTGAATCATGCTGCTGTCATTCAGAGAGATGGGATCTCATGTAGACCAGGCTGGCCTCTAACTTGCTCCGCCCCTGAGAATGACCTGGCAATTCTGATCTTCCTGCCCCCACCTGCCTCCCAAATGCTGGGATTGCAGGCATGCACTACCATCCCCAGTACCGGGGAGTAAGTATCTAACTTGGGTTTCTTTCATGCAAGGCAAGTACTCTATCAGCTACATCGCCAGCCCGCTTCGTGATTTTGCTGTGCAGGGCCTTTGATACTGCAGTGCTGACTTTAGCCATGTGTGCTCCCCACTGCTTCTCTCCATGCTTACTTCCTGAACCAGTAGATCCTGTGGAGACCGCAGCACAAATCACTTAAGGTTCTTCCTGCTCATGTATGCTCAGGATGTAGGGCAATATATAACAGGAAGCACATAGTCAAATTCAAACTGGAACATAAAAGTAAAGATAAAAAAACCAGAAACCAAGTGTGGTAGCATGCACCTGTATTCCTTAACTTGAGAGGTTAAGGCAGGATAATTTTGAGTTCTAGGCAAGTTTGGACTATTCGAGACCCTATACTCCTTTTTAAAAAAATAAAATGCTATAAGCCCTCTATAGATTATGATTTGGCAAACTGTGATAAGGCCTGGACTCCTGAATATGAACACATTCCCTAGGTGAGTCTGAAAAACACTAGTATAAAAGGAGTAGGAAATCTACCCAAGATCTAAGCCACCAAGACAACATCAGGGAATTAAAGAGTTAAGAGAGATTGTTTTTCTCTCTCTCTCTGAGACAAGGAAGAGTGCCAGCTTTTCCAAGTAAGCAATCATGTCATAGTCATAATTTCTGAAAGAAAGCCATTCTCTATGTCAGTGTGCACTGCAGGCTGGGCATGGTGGCACACGCCTATAATCCCAGCACTTAGGAGGGAGATACAGGAGGATCAAAAGTTAAAAACAAACTTTGTCTACATAGTGAGTTCAAAGCCAGCCTGTGCTATATGAGACCCTGGCAAGCAAGCAAGCAAATAAACATCTGTTCCAAATGAAGCATGGAAGATTACTATGAATTTGAACCCATCCTAAGCTACATAGTGAGACCCTATCTGGATTAAAATTTAAAAAAAAAGTCAGGCATGGTGGTGCATGCCTATCATCCCAACTTGGAGCCTCAAGTGGGATATACAAAACAAAAAATATATATATACCTGCATCCATCCATCCACACACGCATATGCACAGAATAGCCCCTGAGTCTCCACCATGAGACAGTACGGAAATCACAATACTACCGTGCTCTCCTTTATGTCCCAGCCTCTCAGTGGAAGCTACAACAGAGGGGAAGGAACCTCTTCCCAGTTCCCAGAGAGACACAGCTGTTGTACGGAGACATGAGCACTGACCTCAAAGCTCTTTCTACACCTGGACTTCTGGGGTATCAATATCTACAAAATGAGACTCTAGAGGGTCTCTAGAGCCTCTAAATGCTGGAGGCTATTGTTTATGGGAAATAACAAGCCACATGCTCTACCCCCCTAAACAAGTTTGTGTGACCCACCTGCATAGGATATGCTAGATCACATATGGGCAGAAGGTTCACAGGCAGAAAACACATCAGAATGTATGCTTGCCCCTGATTAGACCGGATGGGAAACATGTCAGGATATATGCTTGCCCCTGATTGGACCTGATGGAAACATGTCAGGATGTATGCTTGCCCCTGATTGGACCTGATGGAAACATGTCAGGATGTATGCTTGCCCTTGATGGAAACACGTCAGAATGTATGTTTGTCCCTGATTGGACCTGATGGAAACACGTCAGGATGTATGCTTGCCCCTGATTGGACCTGATGGGAAATACTTAAGCTGCTGCAAACTGTGACTTGGGGCCATTTTCTGGAAACACGGAGATGGATCTGGCCAAAGCCCATCCACTTGCTTTAAAATGTGGTCGTGGTCTTATTCTCGACCGGTGGAATTAACGACATCGCCCACACCTGGCATGTTAAAGGAAACTTTTATGAGGGAGAAAGAAGGAATGGGGTGGGGGAATATGGTTCAGGGGAAGAGGGAAGACTGTCCACACACCAAAAGCCTCCCAAGTGACGGGAACATGGGTGCTTTGAGTCTTTCTCTTTCGCCCAAAGCATCTTTGCTTTGACTTTTTTTTTTTTTTAATATATCCCACATTAGGCTTCAGGTTCTGGGATGGCAGGCATGCACCACCATGTCTAGTTTTTAGATTATTATTCGAATAGAGTCTCGCTATGTAGCTCAAGAGAGGTTCAAATTCATTGTAATCATCCATGTTCCATGTGGGTCTCTGGGGTGCTAGAGGGCAGCATGTGCGTATCCAGAAGTCAACAAGCTGGACATAAATGAAGACAAAACTTTCAAAAAATGTAGCAAGGAGAGGCTGAGATCGCATGTCTGAGTTCTCTTCAAAAGTTGTTAAGTTAGGCTGGAGAGATAGCTTAGAGGTTGGAGCACTGAGAGATAGCTTACAGATCTTCCAGAGGACCTGGGTTCAATTCCTAGGATTCACATGGCAGCTCAAGACTGTAACTCCAGTTCCAGGGGATCCGACACCCTGACACAGACATACATGCAGGCAAGACACCAGAGCACATAAAAAAAAATACATTAAGTAAACAAAGAATTTAAATTTTTTTTTAAAAAGTTGCAAGTCAACACACTTCAGTTCCACCCTCTGAAAACAAACAAAAAGCACCTAAACCCCAAAACTGTCCAGTCCGTCCTAGATGCTGGCGGCCTGCACGAACAGATACTGATAGGAGGAACTGACCTGTTTTGTTATCTCTAGGTCACTGAGCAGCCGTGGGGAAATATTGCATGCCCCCCCATCCCCGGAGGACAGTTACCATCTTGATGGTGTAACCTTCCTTCCTTCCTCCTCCCAATCCAGATGGGGCTCACACACTCAAATGTGTATCGTCACTGTCCAAAATGCAGAGCAAATACCCAGGCAGGGAAGATCTCCGCCTCTTCCCTCCAGATGTGGATGGGGGCATGACCTTTCTGAAAAACTCATGTCACGGGTCAAACAGTTTAGTGCTGTGCTTGGCCCTGCACTGTGGCTCCTCGCCTCGCCCACCACTGCACTTTGGCATCCTGAGAACCCTGTTGCTCTTGGGTGAGCAGAGCACAGTGTTCACCTGAGATCTGCGTAGAAAGGTGGGGCCTGGCACCTCGCCCAGCCCTGCTGAATTAGAATCTGCACAGACCTCCACAGTTTGCACACACATTAAATTATGAGAGGAAATTTTTAACAAACAGTGAGGCCAGTAGAAACTTGGGTACCCTCAAATTCACTCCAAATCCCCTCTGGTTTGGACTCTCTTGCTGAAAATCCGTTTTCCTGCCTTGGTAAAGCCAGTATCATGCGCAGACAGATTAATACATAGCTGTTGAATGACTCCTGTGAGTAAGGAAGCCAGTGACAGTGAGCATCATCTGGACTTTGGCTTTGCCGGTGCTCTCTCACTGCACACTCACACGGTCCTGAAAGGCTGCTGAGGACAGAACTTCGGAGTCCTGGTCCAGAGGAGGTGCCAAGTTCATGAGCCTTAGAGTGTCGCAATCAGGCCCAACATGGTCATTTCAAGTCACAGAATGGAAATAGCACAGCTCAGCTGGGGTTAGCTGGTGTTTACGGGAAAGGATGGAAAGCATGTAAAGGTTTTCTCGTAGCAAAGATCATCAGGAATGTCTTGATTGGGCTTCCTTGGCAATAGGAGTCAGCTCCCATGCTCTCTCAGGGAGCAGTATCCTGAGCTACTTCCTGGTATGTGTGCTTGGACTACATGCTTTTGAAGGTGGCCGGTCTTGAAAGGTCTTACTGTGTCTCTTCCACCACATGTCTTCTATAACATTTACCACAGTAATTCACACGTTGTAATCAGTAAATATGTTAAAATTAATTAATTAATGGATGAACAGATAGATGAGCAAAGAGAAACGTGATCAGAACATATCCTAAGCTCCCAGCCTCAGTTTCCTCTTTTGTAAAATGAGGGTAATGCCTGCCTATGTAAGTCTGATGTAAGGCCAACATGACAGTAAAAGGGACAATATTTTGTAAACAATAATAGTCCCAACATGAAATGGCATTCACAGACAGGTAGCCAACTGGAAGAGTGCCAGCAAGATGGCTCAGTGGATAAAGAAGCTTGTTGCCAAGTCTGATGACTTGAGTTCAATCTCCAGGACCCAAAAGATGTAAGGAGAAAACAGACTCCAATAAATTGTCCTCTGACCTCTCTATGTGACAAATCTTCTGTCCCTCAAATAAATGCATGCCTGTCATTTCATCTCTAAAAGTGTAATTCCTGCTGAACATGATGACATACTGTAGTGATACTTTGTTTATGTATTAGCAAATAAAGCTTGTCTGAAGATCAGAGTGCAGAACTACGCCACTAGAGGCCAGGGAGTGGTGGCACACACCTTTAAACACCAGGATCTGGAAGACAGAGGCACAGGATTTCTGTTAGTTTAAGGCCACCCTGGGCTACACAAGATTGAATCTGTCTAAAAGAGAAACAGAGCTCACACAAAGGTGAACCCAGCACTTGAGATCCTATGCCTTTAATCCCAGCACTAGGGAGGTGGAGACAGGAGTGACATGGCTGGGTGGAGAGAGGACTATAAAGTGGAAGGAGACAGGAGCACAGGGCAGTCTGAGGTTTGGTAGAGACAGATGGAGTCTGGAGATGCAGTCTGAGGACAGGATCACCCCTTCTGTCCGAGAATTCATAGAGGTAAAAGAACTCTCTAGTGGCTGGCCTCTCTGCTTCTCTGATCTTCAGCATTAATTCCTATTTCTGACTGTGGGCTTTTATCATTAATACCTAGAATTCGAGCAATAACATACACCTTTATTCTTAGCACTCAGGAGGCAGGAGCAAGCAGATCTCTGTGAGCTTATGGCCAGACTGGTCTACATAGTGATTTTCAGGCTGGTCGGGCTATATACTAAGTTCCTGTCTCAAAAATAAATAAATATAGTTAGTAAATAAGCTAATTAAGTGTCATTTCTTCTGGTCATAATGCAAACTTGTACTCCCATCATTGAAAGGTAGAAGCAGGAGGATCAGGAATATAAGGTCATCCTCAACTTCATGATGAGCTTGAGGCTAGCCCAGGCTTAATGAGACCCTGCCTCAAAAACAACGAAAATAAAAAACCGTTTTCCCAGAGAATTAGCCAATGGCTAAAACTGGGGCAGAGAGAGAGAGTATTGTGGGTGGGGTGAATTATAGCTGAGTCCTTCATTAACATCCCCCAACAAGAATGAGCAGGAGTGGGTTCTGGAGGCTGAGCAGGGAAGGGTAGACTCGACAGGAAGTGGGGAGGAACTACCCCCAGAAGAGTGGTTTTCAGGGGAGAGGAAAGGACCCCTTTTCCCCAGCTCTCCTCTTTTACTCCTAAAGGCCAACTCAGGTCTAGGACTCTGTCTCTCTCCAGCAACTGAGCAAAGCCAGCAACACTCCAAAGGGTGTGAAATCAATCTCCATCCACCGGAAGGTTTAGTAGCAATGTGTTCCAGCACAGTCACTGTGAAGTCTTGGCAGAGGCCTTTGGAGACTGCAAGATAAGATCCTATAACGCCTCTGGTGCCTCCAGATCACCGAGATGAACCTGCTTCTCCACCGATATAGTGGAGTTCAAAACTTTGATTTAGCCAGTTGAGAAAGCAAGAACCAATCGGTCATCCTCTCCAGGTCTTAGCCTCCTCTATATAAAGATGCGAGGACCTAGGGAGATGGCTGTCAGTGAAGTGTGTGTGCGTGAAGAGGACCTGAGTTTGGATAGCTAGCACTGATGCAAAGAGCAGGCACAGCAGTGTATGGCCGTAAGCAGAGACAGAAAGATTGATGGGGCTTGCTAGTCATTCAGTCCAGCAGTCAGCAAGTTCCAGGTTCAATGACCTTGTCTCAAAAACTAAGATAGTCACATCTGATGGGTAGACAGATGGCTTGGTGGTTAAGAGGGCCCAAGTTCTGTTCCCAGTACTATGTCTAGTGGCTCGCAACCACCTGCAACACCAGCTCCAAGGGAACCAACACCCTCTTCTGGCCTCCAAGGGCACCCCAAAACTCATACTCATATGCATACTCATAAACAGATACTCACATTTACATAAATAAAAGACACCCAACATTGACATCCCCTGGCCTCCACATGAATGTACGTACACACACACACACACACACACACACACACACACACATACACACACACACACACACACACACACACTGATAAAACTAGAGTCCATTCATAGTCTTTATACTTCTCAATTGGGAAGGGCTAACATTTATAAAAAAGAATAGAATAAGGGTAAGAAAGCCACTTCCTGCCCCCTCTATTTGTGTGGTAATTTAGGAGATCCTAGGTTCTAAGAAACATGGCTTGAAAATCAAATTCTCAAACCGGGCTGTGGTGGCACATGCCTTTAATCCCAGCACTCGGGAGGCAGAGGCAGGCGGATCTCTGTGAGTTCAAGGCCAGCTTGGTCTACAAGAGCTAGTTCCAGGACAGGCTCCAAAGTTACAGAGAAACCCTGTCTTGAAAAAACAAAAAAAAAAAAGAGAAAAAAAAAAGAAAAGAAAATCAAATTCTCTACCCTTTGGGTAGAGATTTTGTGATTGGTGCTGTCAGCTGCTAAAAACTGTTGGAGTGGGCCAAGTACAGTGGCGCCTCCCTTTAATCCCAGCACTCAAGTGGTGGGGGGTGGGGAATCTGTATGAGTTCATGGTCAGCCTGGTTTATATAGCAAGGTCTGCGCCAGTCAAGGCTACATAGTAGGACTGGAGTCTCAAAAACAAACAAAACGTCAGAGCTAACCAGAGACAAAGTAACAAGGTGATTTTTATTGGTAAGTCAGAGCTTAGAGTTGGGGTATTGCAAGGTTGCTTATGGCTGCCTATGAAGAATGCAGGCCTTAAATAAAGCACTTTGCTGAACCGTGCCTTAATTTCCCTATCTTTTAAACGATATTGCAGAATCCTTTTTAGAGAAGAAACTCAGATCTAGAGACAAAGTTCGATTTCCTATCCTTTGAAGGACTTTTCTAACAGACTATGGAAAAGGAAAAGAGTAACTTTGCCATGGGCAGACTGGGCTGACAACACCTTAGCCAACCAATCGAGGTCAACATCACCAGAGACAGCTCACACTGTCCCATCAGCCCTGATCTGAGGGGCTGAGGAGGGCCCTTCCCTCTATATGTCGTTCTCCAAAACTTCAGTTTACCAGGAAAATCGTCAGACAAACTGGGGGGGGGGTCCCACAAAACAGCTGACCAGTGACTCTCCAACTTCAAAAGCTCACAAGAAACCAAAAACACACAGAGAAAGAACCTGACAGCAAAGGGAACCAAGGAGACATGACAATTACAATTACATGCAATGCAGTGTTCTGGATGAACTCTCACGAGTAAAAATAGGATGCCAAAGGGAAAACTGTTAAAATCTATACAAACTCCAGAGACTAAGAGTACTAATAAACAAATGTAGCAAAGGCCTGAAAGGCCTTATTTTTATTTAGCTCTGGGTATATATGCCAAGCATGTGCTGGCGCTCTTGGAGGTTGGAAGAGGGCATTGGATCCCCTGAAGCTAGAGTTACAGACCATTTTGAGCCACCCGACAGAAGTGCTAGGAACTGAACTTGGGTCCTCTGGAAGAGCAGAAAGGACTCTTAAACCACTGAGCCATCTCTCCAGCCCCCCACAAATGAATTCTTAATATCTATCTATCTATCTATCTATCTATCTATCTATCTATCTATCTATCTATCTATTTTACTGCAAGGTTTCACTCTGTGGTATTTAATCTGTCTGGCCTCAAATTTTTATAGCCTTGGCCTCCCAAGTGAAGAGGTTAGTGGTGTGAGGCACCTTCCTTGGCTAGTTTTGACAAATATACCATAATTATGTAAGATATTAATATTAAGGAATGTTGAGTGACAGTTCTAGGTCAGCCTGGGCTACAAGTCTTTCTTTCTCTCTTTTAAATTTTGAGACAGGGTCTCTTGATGTAGCCCTGGTTGTCCTGGAACTTACTCTGTAGACCAGGCTGGCCTTGATTTAGATTCTCCTGTCTCTGCCTCCTCAGTTCTGGGAATAAAGGTGTGCAATATCATACCAAATTTTATGTGCATGTGGCTTTTTTTTATATGTATGCATGTGTACTGCATGTGTCTGGCACCCATGGAGGACAGAAGGTGTCAGATGCCCTGAAAGTGGAGTTATAGATAGTTGTGAGCTGCCATGTGAGTCCTGGGAATCAAACTCAGGTTCGCACTGAGATTTTTCTCCAGCTCTATAGATTTTTTTAATTTGCACAACCATCACATTTCATCTAAATTCCCAGGTTCTCCTCACCATTTCATTAGTTTGAAGCAAATCTGAGATGTTGGGATTTTTTAGGCAGGGTCTTACGTATGCCAGCTGGCCTTGAACTCAATGTTAGTAAGAAATGATCCTGAATTTATTTTTAATCTGCTTTTTTATTGTTGTGTGCATTTATATGTGATTGAGGAAGAGCACAGATGCTACAGCATGAATGTAGAGGTCAGAGGACAACTTCAGTTAGTTCTCTCCTTCTGCTTCTACATGGGTTTCAGGAACTGAACTCAGGTTGCCAGACAGCAAGTGTTTTAATCCCCAAAGCCATTTCATGTTCTAATCTTGAACTTCTGATATTCCGGAAGCCACTCTCCTCCCCAGCGCTGGGACTGTGGCCTCATGACAGCACCACTGATCCATGCTTGTAGTAATGAGGCGGGCCGCATCCCGCCGCCCAGCTCCCGGTGCCCAGCTAGCTTATACCTGAAATAATCACACGGAAATTGTATTAATTAATTTACTGCCTGGCCCACTATATCTAGCCTCTTTTTGGTCAACTTTCACATCTTGATCTAACCCATTTCTATTAATCTGTGTTCACCACGAGATCGTGGCTTACCAGGAAAGATTTAGCATGTCTGACTCTGGTGATCTTATGGCGGCGTCTCCCTCTGTCTTTTATCCAGCATTTTGTTCTCTTTTCCCCGCCTATCTAAGTCCTGCCCTATCAAAAGGCCAAGGCAGCTTCTTTATTTAACCAATAAAAACAACACAAATACAGAAGGACCTCCTACACCACATGCTGGGGATGGAACCCAGGGCTTTGCACATACTAAGCGAACACTCTGCTTACTGAGCTACATCCCCAGCCCCAGATACCATATAAACATTGCAAAATATACCTCTGAAAGATAAGGACTCCTTTAAAAAATCTATAGCCATAATATGTATGTTTTCAAAAGTGATCAATAATTCTTTCACATCATCAGTATCTAGTTGGTGTTCATACTTCTCCGATCGTGTCAAAACAGAGTTTTTGTGTTTGCATGGTTAAGCCAAGATCCAGATGCACTACAGTTACTGAAAGTCTCTAAAGCCTCCTTTTAGTCCACATGTTCTCTTTCTCCTTCCTATCCCTCCTTAGCCCTTCCCCATCCTCCCTTCTCACTCTTTGCCTTATATTTCATTTGTTTAAAACAAAACAAAACAAAAAACAGGTTGTTTTTTTTTTTTAACTGTATAGTTTTCAGTCTGGATTTGGTGGATCACTTTTTCATAGTGTCTGCAAGCTCTTTTACCACCACGTATTTTAAATTCAGGGCTGAGTTTCTGGACAAACTTCATAGGTGGCATCCTGTGTACCCACCAAAAGATGTATAATGTCTCTCTGATACCAGCATCCAGGTCTAGACTCATTCATTCAAAGGGAGTGGGTAATCTTAAAACATCGCCGTGCTGGTTGAGGATATGCCTCATGATATCTTTGCACAGATGGGACAGCTCTGCTTAAAGAAGAGTGTTCAGAGAGTTCAGGCTCCTAGGGGGATTCAGACTTTCAAGGATGCCCTCCATTTGCAATAGGTGGAGGTGGGGGACTCTGACAGGCCTTTATTGACTTTGATAGACAGCTGAGTAGGGGTCTTTCATCACATCTACCCACTGGGCCATTTGGATTGGAAGCAGGCTCTTTCGCGCAGGCTCTGGGAAACACACACAAACACACTGGGCACGTGCGGACCTGCATGCCGAGCCTAGGACACAGACCAAGGGTCCAGTAACTCTGAAAGACACACCCTCCCTTTCAGCAGCCAGGATTTGTTCTTTGACCTCAGATCCTTGGCTTCGGTGCCAAAAGCAATGTGTGCTTGTCTTTCTTCTCTTTAAAACATTAACATCTCCAGCCACCAGAGCCCTTTGAGGTGAGAGTTTTTGGGACCTTTCAAAGCATTCTCACCCCATCCTCCTAGCACTCAAGTGAGGAAGGTGGCTACTTCCCGGACAGGGAAACTGATCCCGAAGCTTTGGCCTCGGGCCTGCCCTTAGGAGTACAAGAACATATATGTGACAGGACAGAGGCATGCTGCCACATAACCCAGTACCCATCCCATAGGGACTTTCTACTGTATAGTCTCAGAAAAGCCAAGAAGCTCTCCTCAGGAGGAATACACAGTCTTTTCGTGGCAAACCATCCTACTCAGATTTTCAGGCTCCATGTGTAAAGCCACGTGGTTTGGTCAGGGAAGTAAATAGACACAAGAAACCAGAGTAGGAACTAACCCTTCCTTGACCTAAATGCCACATGCCAGCCCAGGAATGCCATGTGTATTCAGGAAATAAGAGCAGGTGCTAAAGAAGGTGTGGAAAGGGCTGCCTAAAGCAACTCAGAAGGTAGGAGGGTGGCCATGTGACCTTCCAAAACAGGCCTGACTCTGCAACAGTCTGCCCAGAGTTCCTCCTGCCTGAGGCCAACAGCAAACACCGGGAGACACTTGGTCAGGTTGGAGGTAGAAAGGGAAAAACTGAGAAACTCTTTTGCCGACAGAGGAAGGGAAATGAATTGTTAGCATTTGATCAAGAAGTGGAACCAGTTCCCACTTGGAGGGAGCAAGACATGGTAGTATATACCTTTAATCCCAATATGATCTCTGTAAATTTGAGACCATCCTGGTCTACATTGTCCATTGTAGGCCAGCCAGAGATACATGCTGAGCACCCCCTACCTGTCTCAAAAACAAAACAAACAAAAAAAACCTCAGAGGCATGGGCAGAAGCAGCGTGAGGAATGGCTCCCCCGGTGCCTGCGCCAACACTCTATTCCTCCAGAGGCTTTAGGTACAGCATGCTACTCTAATGTACACAGCTCCCCCAGCCCGATTAGACTTGGGCCACAACAGCAGCACCTGCCACTGCACTGTGTACCCATGCCAGGTCTGCCACATGTAACTTTTGTCAGTTTATCAAAACGCAGACAGGGGCTGGAGAGATGGCTCATCTGTTAAAAGCACTCGCTGCTCTTCCATAGGGCTGAGGTTTGATACCCAGCACCCATATGAGGCAGCTCATAACCTGTAACTCCAGCTCCAAGAGATCTAACCCCTTCTTCTGGCCTCCATGGATACCCACATACACACCTACGTACACTCATACATATATACATAAATACATTTTTTTCCAAGCCAGGAACCAAAGAATCAGCACCAACTATTGGGCCCTCAGGCTTCCAAACAGACCATTCAGGAATCAGAAGCCAAAAAGGTCTTTCTTTCCTCATATCATGTCCTGGTCTTATGGTATATAACAGTTCTTGGCAACCGTTAGCGTTTAAATGAGCCATCTCCACCAAAGACTCATGCGTTGACATCTTGATCCCTGTGCAGGGGATCCAGTCATTAAAAGGTGGCTAGATTATGGTGGCTCTGACCTAATCAATGCATCCATCAATTGGTGGATTCATTATTTGGTGGAATTACTGAAAGTGGTAGAAACTCTTGGAAATAAGGCCTTGATGCAAGAAATAGGCCACTGGGGATATGTTCCTGAGGGTTGAATCTTGCTCCAGCCCTCCCTATCCTTCCTGGCAGCCAATGAGAAGCTCCTCTGCCACATGCCCCTGTTGCCATGATGTCATGCCCAAATCTTTCCCCCTTCAGATTGTTTCTCTCAGGCATTTGTCTCAGCCTTAAAGAGCTAACATCTGTCTCCAGCTAAGGAAGACAGCCTCAGTATCTCCACTAAGATCCTCAAAGAGGAGTTGGAGAGATGGCTTAGTAATTAAGAGCACTGGGTGCTGTTCTAGATTCAATTCCCAGAACTCACATGGCAGCTCACAACTGTATAGAACTCCAGTTCCAAGGGATCCAACAACCTCACACAGACATATATGCTGGCTAAACAGCAAGGCACATGAAATTTAGAGAGAGAGACTCAATAGAAACAACCAGTTCCTGCAGTTCTATCTCATGTCCACAGAGCACAGCAGAGCCAACCAATAAGTGTTGTCTGTGCTTCCTCCGAGACACAGAGCTTAGCAAGCCACAGAAATAAAGAGAACTCTTCATCGCCATCATCACCCTCAAACCAGAGGTGGGGAAACTGAGGTCAGGTCAAAGTGAAGCGTTTGCACTTGCCCAGGAGGCAGCCGATCCCGTACCAAAGAAGCCTCCTGTCAGGCAGCCCGGCTCACTTTCCTTTCCACCCAGCCTCACGTTTCATTCAACTCTGACTCGGCGCCTACATGGGGAAGGGCTGGCAGCTACAACAGGAGAAGGCCAAGTACACATTACATCACTGAAGCAGGGAGCCAAGAAGGAAGTAGAGACTACTCCTCCCTCCCACCCACAGGTAGTCCCATTCCAGGAAACCAAGTGAATAGAGAAAAGCCCACATGGGCAGGGACAGCTACAAGCAGTGGGCCCATCCTTATCTCACCATGCTCAGCACCCCCGACCTTTGCTGGAAGGTGGATGCTGCCCGGCTTCTATCTCCACCTTTGCACAGTCATTGTTACCGGCATTGCCCAGACCAAAAGCCCGGGGCTTAGAGACTTATGTTGACCAAGACAGTCTGCCACATCTGGAATTAAAATCAGGTTATCTAAGTGCAATGTTCTTTGGGAATTTGGCCTATGAAGAGCATTCAGCAGGACCCAGTCCCATGGATAATGGGGAACTAGAAATAAGCTAGGCATCCTCTAGCAAGAACCAACTATGACAACCAGATGGTCTAGATGCATTGGGCAATTACATGGATATTCAAAGGATGAACACCAGGAAGGGCAGATCTGTGCCAGTGACACAGCTCAAGGGCTGAAGGCTACCAAGCCTGATCTGAGTTTGAGCTCTAGGATCTGGCCTGAGGAGAGCACTGAGAAGCTGTCCTCGAACATCCACAAGTGCCAGTGCGTGCACACACACGCACACACACACACATGCACACACACATGCACACACACGCACACACACACATGCACACACGCACGCACACACACGCACACACACACATGCACACACATGCACACACACACATGCACACACGCACGCACACACACGCACACACACACATGCACACACACATGCACACACGCACGCACACACATACACATGCACACACGCGCGCACACACACATGCACACACACGCGCACACACACATGCACACACACATGCACACACACACGCACACACACACACATGCACACACGCACACACACAAATAACTGTAATTCTTTTTTAAAATAATGTATTTATTTTTATTTTACGTGCATTGTTGTATGTCTGTGTGAGGGTATCAGATCTTGGAGTAACAAGATCTTGGAGTTGTAAGCTGTCATGTGGATGCTGGGAATTGAACCCATGTCCACTGAGAGAATAGCCAGTGCTCCTAACCCCCAAATGTAATTATTATTTTTAAAACGTATATGTTAGGGTTGGAGGGATAGCTCAGTGAATAAGCATACTTGTTGCTCTTAAGGAGGACCTGGGTTTGTTTCCCAGCACCTATATGGTATCTCACAATCATTGGTAACTCCAGTTCCAGAGGATCTGATGCCCCTCTTCCAACCTCTGATGTCACCAAGCACACAGGTAGTACATATACATACAGGCAGGCCAAACACACACATAAAAAAAATTCTAAAATAAATGTAAAGGGGACATGTTTATAAAACAATAATAATCATTTGCAAATGATATGTATGATTTTGATTTTTTTTTTTTTTTTGGTTTTTCAAGACAGGGTTTCTCTGTAGCTTTGGAGCCTGTCCTGGAACTACCTCTTAGAGACCAGGCTGGTCTCGAACTCACAAAGATCCGCTTGCCTCTGCCTCCCGAGTGCTGGGATTAAAGGCGTGCGCCACCACCACCCAGCGATTTGATTCAATTTTTAAAAATACTCTTGGAGGGCTGGAGAGATGGCTCAGAGGTTAAGAGCATTGCCAGTTCTTCCAAAGGTCCTGAGTTCAATTCCCAGCAACCACATGGTGGCTCACAGCCATCTGTAATGAGGTCTGGTGCCCTCTTCTGGCCTTCAGGCATATACATGGACAGAATATTGTATATATAATAAATAAATATTTAAAAAAAAAATACTCTTGGATATAGCAAAAGAAAACACAGAATGCAGGAGCAAAAAAAAAATGTGAGGGTGGTGAATAATACAAGGAAACTTTTGTATTTTATTTTAAAATTTCCTGTTCTGTCAATCATGGGTCAGGGAGGGGCTCATGGGCCCCACCCCTCCCTGCTGAACTATGGGCTACTAGTGGATTCTGGGGAAGAGACAGGCATTGCCTTCAGTTGTGTACCAAACGGTGAGCCCACTAGACTCCAGTGGGCAGTGCAAAGCTGTAGTCACAGAGATGACCCTGGCTAAAATCAGTGAGTCACAAAACAAAAAGACAAGCATGTGAGAACAAAATTCACAGGGAGATGGAGACAACACGTGTGGACAGGAGATGACAGAGGGCTGTGGGTAAGAGCAACGGGAATACATTATGCGCGCGCGCACACACACACACACACACGTATGAAATTGTCAGTGAACAAACTTAATTAATTTAAAAAAAAAGGGGGGGCTGGAGAGATGGCTCAGAGGTTAAGAGCACTGGCTGTTCTTCCAGAGGTCCTGAGTTCAATTCCCAGCAACCACATGGTGGCTCACAACCATCTGTAATGAGGTTTGGTGCCCTCTTCTGGCATAGAGGTGTACATGCAGGAGGAATATTGTATACATAATAAATAAATCTTTTTTAAAAACTAATAAAAAAAGACAACAGATAAAATAAAATGAAGCTCTCTGTGTTGTTTCAACAGTGAGGAAATGGGAACAGGACTAGTGGCTTAGCCACATGCCCTAACAAACGTGGCAGTGCACTATCACTATCCAGTCAAGGGTGAGCCGGGGACAGGACTCTGGGCTTTGCGAGTGGAATTACCATGGACAGAGAAAGAAAGGGCCAGCCCCCACTGGGGCTGTAACCACTTCTTTGTCTGCAGGAAGCTGGGCAGCACTTTGCAGCTGTCTTTGATGTAAGGTTCTCCTTCTATGTCTGTCTCCCGGGGATACTGCCAAGCTCTCTGGTGACTCTGGTCCTCTCCTCAATGGACTTTGAGCACCTGGGACAGAACCCATAAGTGCCCCACCTTGGACTCCTGGCACCTAACTGTCTGATGCACAGTAGGTTTTTAGTGTGCATTTTATTTGTTTGTTGGTTTGTTTTTTCAAGGCCAGGTTTCTCTGTAGCTTTGGAGCCTGTCCTAGAACTAGCTCTTGTAGACCAGTCTGGCCTCGAACTCACAGAGATCAGCCTGTCTCTATTCTCGAGTGCACAAGGCATGCACCACCACCGCCTAGCTGCATTTTATTTTTTAAGTGTAGTGTAGTGTGTGTGTGTGTGTGTGTGTGTGTGTGTGTGTGTGTGTGTGTGTGTTATGTTAAAGTTTATGTGCAGGTGCCCATATTGTCCAGAAGAGGGCACAGGGCACCCTGGGACTGGAGTTTGTACAGTTATAAGCTGCCTGATGCAGTTGCTGGGAACTCACTTGGGTCCTCTGCAAGAGCAGTGAGTGCCTTTACCCACTGAGCCAGCTCTTCAGTGTTGTTGTTGTCTCCTGATGTGTGTTGTTTCTGGAATGGAGCTATGCTAGATTCTCTGTCTCTTGCCTCCTTCTTGAGCATTACTCATAAACCAAAGCACTTGGCACAACCTCCTAGATCAGCATTCCTGTCTCCCACCCACACCCCAGTCCACTCCCACATTCCCCAGCCCACTTTCCTAGAGCACTGACATCATCAGTCTTCTCTACTCCATCCCATGCTCCCCTTCCCACCAACCTGAGCCCCTTGGCTGGGCCCCAGCGGTCTTTCATCACCTGGCTCCAATCTTCTTGGCCAATTGCACTCTGGCTTCCCACTAGGCAGAGCACAGCACACTCATTGCCACCTCGGGGCTTCTGCTAGTCCTGGTTGCTTATCCTGGAAGAGCTTCTGCATATCCCAGTCCTCCCGCTTCAAGTTCCAACTCCTCCTGAAAGCCTTTGTGACCGTGACAATAACTCCCTTTTCTTTCTTGTGAACGTTGCTGATTATCTGTCCCTCACCCTCAAACTAGATTAATCTTCTTAAGGGAAGGGCAATGCCTAACCCTTCATTTGTGATCTACCATGCCCGCTTTAAGAAGGCACACTGAAAAGCTCCAGACTTAGTAACGGTTAGGACTGAAAACTATCTGAAACAGTTATGGTGAGAAATGGCAAGAAGTAGGGCTGGAGAAATAGCTCAGTGGTTAAGAACGTACACTGGTCTTCCAGGTGGCCTGACTTGAGTTCCCAGCACCCACATCAGGTGGCTCGCAACTGCCTGCAACACCAGCTCCGGAGGATCTGACCCCTCTTCGACCTCCAAGAGCACCTGCACTCATGTGTAAACACACACACTTAAAAATAAATCTTAAAAGGAGATATGGCTCAGTGGTTAAGAACACTGGCTACTCTTCCAAAGGACCTGGGTTCAATTCCCAGCACTAACATGGAAGCTCTCAACTGTCTATAACACCAGTTCCTGGGGTATCCCTCACACAGATATACTTGCAGGCAAAATACCAATACACATAAAAAGAAATTTAAAAAGAAAGAGAAAAGGAGAGGGGGGTGAGGAAAATAGCAAAAGTATCTTCTCAAGGTCAGAAGCAGCCAGCACACATAAGTAGAAAGGTTTGGAAAAGGGCACAGAACTTCAAGCTTATGTCACTGGAATCTGAAATGAGTTCTCCCTAGCACCAGATGGTAGAGATCAGTAGCTCTCAAAGTGTGGCCCCAGACCAGTGCCAACAATTGTTAGAAATAAAAAGTATTGGCCTATTACATCAGAAACTTGTGTCCACTCAAGTTTGAGAACCACTCAACAGGACTCTCTTAGAACAGTGGAAGAAGAGGTTTCTTCAACTCCATGGACTGTGTGTGAATGGGATTTCTAATGCATGCCTTTCAGCTTACCACAGTTCCTAATGCTAAGGAAACAGTAATGATCACACGATACGGATGACCCAGTGCTCTGACAATTTTCCTAACGACAGCTTTCAGGAACATGAGGAAACTAAATCTCTGAGACATGAGCACAGCCTTTCTTGCTTCCTTCAGTGTGATGAGGCTCCCCCATCCGTCTCAGGCCGAAATGATTGTTATCACTCATTGGCCCCAAAAGAACACTCTGGGCAGCGAAGCTGCTCTTGATTTCAGAGCTTACACTTTAATTGCTGAGTCCCCACAGAGACTTTTAATCTCTAATTTGTCTGTCTACCTCCACTTGTGAAAACACTGGGCCAGTCTGCCAGCATCTCATCAGTCCCCAGGCCCTGCCCCGGGGCCACAGACTGGCAGGGTGGGTTGCAGACAGAGTAACAGCCCAGTTTCTCATAAGCTTACAGGCAAACTGTCGATGCATGTCCTGACCACATCAGAAAAGGGTTCAGAGAGAGACTGACGGTCCCTGGGGAGAATCTGTGGGGTACAGCATCCTCATAGGGAGGCGAACAACTCACAGTACAGTCTCTTGGTCTTGCCGTACAAAGGCTTGGAGCTGCCTGACAGAGGGCCCTGCTTGTATCAGGCACTGAATCTACACCCTCTCGATGAGCCAGTGGGCAGAGTAAGGTAACAGATGCCATCATGCATAAAAGCATTCTCGGGCTGGGCGGTGGTGGCGCACGCCTTTAATCCTAGCACTCGGGAGGCAGAGGCAGGCAGATCTCTGTGAGTTCGAGACCAGCCTGGTCTACAGAGCTAGTTCCAGGACAGGCTCCAAAGCTACAGAGAAACCCTGTCTCGAAAAACCAAAGGGAAAAAAAAAGCTTTCTTGGGATAAATGGGGCAGATGGTGGTGGAGAAAACACACAGGTAGAGGTCTGGCTTTAATTGGGGCTTGCACTCCCAGATGCCTAACTGCAGACAAGCCATCTACCCTGCCTGTGATCCTCGCCTCCCCCACAAATTAGAAAGCAAAGATGACCTTCTAAGCTGGGCATGGCAGTACATGCTGAAAGCACCTGGGAGGCCTGCCTGGGCTACACAGCAAGACCCTACACAGCAAGAAGCAAAATAAAATAAAACATAAACATTAGAGTGTTTAGGAGGAAAAACAACTCCGGACCCCTGCAGACACTCAAATCGATACTGTTAATGGAGATACTCTGCCCAGGGCAGCAGCGGCCAGCCAACAGGTGACAACTGTACGCTTGACATGGAGATGGCATGAATGAAGAACTAATCTAACTTTTAATTGTTTAATCATTCTACTATTGATTTTAAGTCTCTATGAGCAGTCTCAGCTACCACACTGCAGAGCAGAATTCTAAATGAATTCATGGGATAGTAATAAAATGTCCTGGAGGGCTCACTCTCTAGCCATGCAGCAAGTGACAAAGATAAAATTAACTGCTCTTCCCAACTGAATATGCTTTCATCTGCACGGCAGAAACTCTGAGGGCTCTGAATCAGTCCCAGGAAAGACAGCCTTTCTGTTTTGGTTTGATTTTGGAGGCAGGGTTTCTCTATGTAGCCCTGGCTGTCCTGCAACTCACTCTGTAGACCAGGCTGGCCTCAAACTCAGAGATCCGCCTGCCTCTGCCTCCCGAGTGCTGGGATTAAAGGTGTGCGCCACCACCGCCCAGAGAGCGCCCTTAGTGTTGGGTGCTCAGCCTAGCTTTTCCATCAACCACGTCTGTGAGGAACTAGGTGTCACAATGACCTTAACCTCTTAGTGATCCAGTTCCTCTTACAAACTGCAAGCCAGCCACTCTGCCTTCCTCACACAGCGACAAGGACAAACTGCAAAGCAGCACCATGAGGACCTTCATAGGCTCCCTCAGACGCCACCGTGGAAGCCGCCCGAAGCCTCTGGACGATGCCCTTTAAGCACTGCAGGGGTCGGACAGGATAATCATACTGTGGCCGGGGCCAACAGAAAGGGAGATTAATCCAAACATACACTGATTAATCATACATTCAGTTAAATGTTCTAGGTCCTTTTTCTGTCTCATAATTCAGTAGATGAGACAGATATCACTTTCCAGGTTTTATTTGACAAGTACGCTGACCAAAAGGAGACACGGTGGGGTTTGTCTTGTTTACTGTAGATTCATCACCGTCTAGGACCATACGTGGTGGATAATAGGTGAGGTACGAGACATACGAAGACGCTTGTTTCCATAACAACCTAAACGTCTGTCCTACACAGCTGTTAAAAATAATGCGATACACACATATGTATACACAAATGCATACTGATCCTGAAAGTGTGTTATCAAAAGGTCAAAGCACTTTTAGGGGTGCATGCCTTTAATCCCTGTACTTGGGGGGGCAGAGTCAGGTGGATCTCTGTGAATTTGAGGCTAGCCTGGTCTATAGAGTGAGTTCCAGGACAGGCAGAACTAAATAGTTAGACCCTGTCTCAGATAGATAGATAGACAGATAGATAGATAGATAGATAGATAGATAGATAGATAGATAGATAGATAGATAGATAGACAGACAGATCAAGTTGTTGGACTGGAGAGATGGTTCTTAAGGTTAAAAAAAAAAGCCCATCATACTCTTACAGGGGACCCAGGTTCAGTTCCCACCATCTACATATTGGTCACAACAACTTATAACTCCAGTCCCAGGACACCTAATCCAGCATCCACGGGCAACAGGTACACACGTGATACACATACGTACAAACAGGCAAACACGCACAGAAAATAAAAATAAATCAATCTTTTTTGAAGACAGGTTCTCACTATGTAGCCCTAGCTAGTAGTAGCCTTGACCTTGCTACATAGAACAGGCTGGCCAATGAACAAACCTTTTTAAAAAATAAAATAAAATTGTGAAACAATATTCTGATACCATCTGTGTGTAGCCTGGTCCCATCTGTGTTTTTTAAATACAGACTATGCATATGTATGGTTACATAAGCATGGACGATCTGAGATAGGCTATTGAAGAAGTCATGATACCTCCGAGTACACTAGAGAGCTCCAGGAGGACAATGAGATGAAACTTTTAAATGAACTATTGTTTCATTAACTAGTTCCCAACTATAAAACTTAAGCATAGCCATGGTGGTTCCTGGTCTCACAAATTCTTGCACTCAGGAGCCCGAAGCGAGGATCAGTGTGAGTTTGACACCAGTCTGGGCTACAGAATTAAAGCCTCCCTCGAAAGAAGGAGCTAAAAATGAACATGTTAAAAATTCTCAGCCAGGCAGTGGTGCATGCCTTTAATCCCAGCACTCCGAAGACAGAGGCAGGTGAATCTCTGTGAGTTCGAGGCCAGCCTAGTCTACAGAGCTAGTTCCAGGACAGTCAGAGTTATACAGAGAAACACTATATCAACAAAACAAAACATACAAAAAATTCTTTCTGTAACACTGCATTATAATAAATATATTTTTAGAAGAAATAACAGAGAAAAATATACTCTAACTGGAAAAAAATGGATATAAAGTTTGTCTTCAATATGATCTTAATATCTGATAAAAGACTATACAGAAACAACTGGAGATGGGAGACATGGCTCAGCAGCTAAGGTGCCTGAAGTCCAAGCATGAGGACCTTGACTCAGATCCCCAGCACCCAATAAAAAGCCATCATGATGGCCCCTTATATAGCCTCAGCACTGGGAGGCAAAGACAGGAGGGTCCCAGCGGCTCACTAGCCAACCAGTCTGCTAAGTGGTAAGCTCCAGGTACAATAAGAGACCTTGTCTCAAAAAATTAGATTAAAAAGCAATAGAGAAAGGTACTCCAATGTCAATCTTGCCTCTGCACACGCACACATAGGCATAATCACCTCTGTACATGTCAGCACATTCAAATCACATATATGTGCTCACATGTACACACACACAGAGACCTAGAGAGAGAAATAGACAGACACACAGAGAGAGGGAGAGACAGTCAGATAGATACATAAAGAGAGGGAGAGAGAGACAAACAGACAGAGGGAGAGAGGAAGAGAGACAGAGAGAGAGAGAGAAACTAGAACTGTCCCTGTCAGTCTGGTCCCCATAAGGAGGCTGAGATCCCTACCACACCTGGCCTCCAGACAATCCACAAGGTGGCAACCAAGTCATTAAGAGTTGGATCATCCTGCAGCCAGGGTGCAGCAGCTGTCACAATAACATCTCAAATGTCCTGTAAAGTGACAGGCTCCAATTTTCTCCTCCTGCAGGGATTAGGGTGGAGGTGGACTCTGCTAATACCTTTCCAGCAGGCCTAAGACTTGGCCCCTTGTCGTTGAGATTTAAGTCTGGGAGGCTGAAGAAGCCAGAAGACAGTAAGAGATTCTGGGATATCTGAGGAGCCCAAAAGCTCTAACCACTTAAACTACACGAGGCGCCTTAAAGATTTAGTAATTGGGCAGAAAAGTGAAACCAGACGAAAGGCTTCCAAGCAACTGAGATGTTTCTGATTATATTCTGTGCCATCCTATGGAAGAAAAAGCCACAGGAAAACAGGAAGACTAAATCTAAGTAACAGTGAGATGCCTCAAAATAAGAAAGCAGGGGCTGAGGACATGCTAGTGGGTAAAATGCTTGCCCAAGCATAACGACCTAGTTTGGATCCACAGGACCCATATTAAAAGCCAGGCATGGCGCCACCGGGCATCTGTAACACTAGCATGGGGGTGTTGGGGGCTGGAGCCAGGCAGATCCCAGGAGCTCACCAGCCAGCCAGTCTAGCCAAAACTATAAGCCCCAGGTTCAGTAAAGTGCCTCGCCTCAAAAACTAAAATGGGGCTGAGGGAAGGCTCAGTGGTTAGCAGAACTGACTGCTCTCACAGAGGACCGGGGTTCAGATCCCAGCACCACATGATGGCTCACAACTGTCTGTAACTTCACTTCCAGTGGATCTGATGCCTCTTTGGGCATGTGGTGCACATACAGACAAGCAAGCAAAACATTCATATAGATAAAAAGAAAAACAAATTAGCCAGTCGGTGGTGGTGCAAGCCTTTAAACCCAGCACTCAGGAGGCAGAGGCAGGCAGATTTCTGCAAGTTCCAGGCCAGCCTGGTCTACAGAGCTAGTTCTAGGACAACTAGAGCTATCACACAGAGAAACCCTGTCTTGAAAACCAAAAGAAAGAAAGAGAGAGAGAGAGAGACAGAGAGAGAGAGAGACAGAGAGAGAGAGAGAGAGAGAGAGGGGAAAGTGAAAGAGGAAGACACCTGACTTTGACTCCTAGACTCTACAATCTGCACATTGTGGGTAGGTATTACCCAAACAACGATCTCTATACCCACATGCCACACAAATAAAAATAAATCATAATGATTATAATCATTTAAAGGTAGGAAGGGACCTGGAGAAGTGGTGAAAGTGCTTACCTAGCACTCACAAGGACCTAGGTTCAACCCTCACTATTGCAATACACTAAGGGGGGAAGTGCTAGGTGAACACAAAACAAAACACTTAAAAGAAAAGAGCCTCAAGGCCCGCTCAACAGGAGGGGGTGGGAGGGGTCACGCCTGGAACTAGAAACCCAGCCAACTACTAGTGAGGCCATAGATCTCACAGTGCAACCTACTGGATCGCCACTTTACTAGACCAGCCTAACCCCTAACTGCATCCTAAAATTCACCCTTATACCCACAGGTAAGTGTAGCTCCCCCTGCGTAAGAACGTTCCCTCTTTACAGCAAAAGAAGACCATCACAGAAACCACAGCTGGTCATAATGCAGAGGTCGACTGACCGCAGGGTACCCAGCTCCCATGGATACGTCCACGACATCACTCCTGCACCTAAGGCTCAGGGCACATCACAGAAGACTGCAAGGGCCAGAGGACCAGGGAGTCTGCTGTGAGACGATGTGAAATGACGGGAGGCCTCACCCACGATACCGCAACAATATGTCTGCCTAAACAAGACCTGAACACTGACGACACCGACACACATGCTCACAGGGAAGTGGGGAAGCTAACAGAATCCCAACCCTACAACTACATGCAACTAATGGCTGGTAAGAGATGGGATATAGTCTCTCTTCCAGGGATGAACCCTTAATTGGTTATCCAACACAAAATAATCAGCTATGAAACACACACACACACATACACCAATAATAAGCAAAGAATAAGAGGCCATCAGTTTGAAAGGAAATAGGAGGACACAGGAGGGGCTGGAGGGAAGAAAGGGAAGGGGGAGTGATGTAATTATATTTTAATTTTAAAAATAAGTAAATAATGTGGGGCTGGAGGACAGGCACATGGTAGAGCATGTTTTTGGCTCTCGGTTGGGTTTAATCCCCAACATCAAATATGCCCACCCAGTTCTGTAAGACACACATACACAATAAATTTATTGACAAAGGAAGAAAAAAAAAAGCTAAGGGCTAGAAAATCTGAGACAGCATCTAGCCCAACTCTCACACTGCCAGAGAAAACAAAGAGGCCCAGATAAGAATATCTTTCTTCTAAAATGACCACAAACCCAAGAAGAGGGTGTTATTAAGTGACCAGAGTTATAGGTTTCCTGGCAGTGACTGGGAAAGCAAGCTGGATTTAAGAAATTATGGATTCTGGGGAAACACAGCTGGCTGCACATGAAAGGCACAGCAAACAAGGGCTCAATCCTCGAAGTGGTCCATCCTCGCATGCATAGATCATGAAGCCATTGGAAGCAGACTGACATCTTCTGCTTCAGGACAAATTAGTCCGTTCACCGAGCAAATGAGGGAGGCAGCGACCTCTGGGTGTGGCTGAGGGGCCAGGTCCAGGATGCATGGCTGTGCAGTCCCTGTGGAGGTTACACCAAATCAAGTAGTTTCTTTTTTAAAACTTGGTTTTGGTCTCCAGCCTCCAGGATGGCCCTAATGTGCCCCCGAGAAACTGATCCATGGGAGATGGGGCTGGCATGAACACTGTTCCAGCAGAAAAATGGGCCCTTCCTGCATTTTGCTTCTTAGGAATACTACTTGTAGAGGCGGTATTGCCCTTAGGGTCTATCTTTGTTAGGGTTTCTACTGCTGTGATGAAACACCATGACCACAAGCAACTTGGAGAGGAAAGAATTTGTTTCACTTACATTTCCATATAGCAATTCATCATGGACAGCAGTTGGGGCAGAAACCTGGAGGCAGGGGCTGATGCAGATGCAGCCTGTGGAGGAGGCTGCTTACTGGCGTGCTCCTCATGGCTTGCTCAACCTACTTTCTTATAGAACCCAAGACCATCAGTCCAGGGATGGCACTACTCACAACAGGCTGGGCCCTCTCCCATCAATCACTAAGAAAACGCACTACAGACTTATCTACAGTCTGATCTTATAGAGGCATTTTCTCAGCTGAGGGTCTCTCCTGTCAGATAACTATATCTTGTGTCAAGTTGACATGAAACGAGCCAACACAGGACCAGAGTTGGGGAGCCACTCTCTGTGACTCTCCCATGGTCCAGGCCCTGACATTCTGACACGGATATTCAGAGAACTGAAGACTGTCAGGATGGTCACAGAATGATCAGGCTGAAAGGGGCCTTCAGGGACATCTCACAGTCCAGTGCCCCAGACTGTCAAAGAAAGAAACAGAAACTAAGGAAACTGGTGGCACATTAAAAGTCACCAGAAAATTTAGGAACAGAGATGAGATGAGATAAAATATCCTCTTAGATAAATAAATAAGCAGGATATATTGGCCTTCAAACTCTTGTATTCAGGAGGCAAAGGCAGGCAGATCTCTGTGAGTTCAAGGCCATCCTGGTCTACACAGAAAGTTCTAGGTAAATTAGAGTTACATAATGAGAACTTGTCTCAAAACAAATGCATGCATGCATGCATACATACATACACATATGCATACATGCATGCATATATACATGCATATGTACAACATCCATGCATGCATGCATACACACATACATATATAAATACATGCATACATATATACATATATTCTTTTTTAAAGTAGAAGAGGGATGAGGTGTGAAGAGGAAGGAATCAGAAGATGTGAAAGGGAGCAGGAGAGGTTAATGAAAGATGAACATGAGACAAATACATTACATATACATATATGACTGACACAATGAAACCTATTGTTATGTGTGAGTAACATATGCTAATAAAAATACTAACAAGTAAATAAATGCTACCCTATGCTAGATTAGCACCCAAGGAAGCAACAGCTATTTCTCAAAAGCTATGTCCAAGATGTCACAGGGAAGCTTACATCTCAGCAGAGAAACAGGAACTGGGCCCTCAGGTAAGCTAATACCATGAAATAAAAATAACATATGACCCAGTTCAGGGAAGAGAGATAAATTACCAACAGAGAGTAGGCAACCAAGAAGCACACAGTATGTTTCAACTCTAAGAGGCTGGGAATAGGGAAAGAGCAGGGACCTGACATAAGAATAGATTTTGCAGAATGACACACAGGTAAAGCAGCAGGATTGGGGGCAGGGCTTGGTGGTCAGAGATATGTGCCAGCATCAATCTGGCAGGACAACAAACTGCCCAGCTGACCTGGAACTCTGCCAGGCCAACGATACACTCTTGCCTGCCAGTACCACAAAGTAAAGAGGCAGCATGTTCAAGGTAGGAATTACCACCTTGAAGTACAAGAGCAGCTAATCCCTGGGCTCTGTGGCCCTGTCCACAAGACCCACCATGGGTGAGCAACAGGTAGCTGATGTGGGATGTCCCTCTGTATACTGTGAATGTTTTATTACCATTGGTTATGAAGCTGATTTGGACAATAGCCAGGCAGAATAGAGTCAGGTGGGAAATCCAAGCAAAGATAAAGGGAGAAAGAAGGGAGAGTCTGGAAGACACCAACAGCTGTTGGAGAAGCAAGATGTGAGGTAACAAGCCATGAGCCTCGTGGTAAAATACAGAATAATAGAAATGGGTCCATTTAAGTTGTAAGAGCTAGCCAAGAATAAGCCTGAGCTAACAGGCCAAACAGTTTGCAATTAAATTAAGCCTTAGAATGGTTATTCTGGAACTGGCAAGTGGGAGAGAAATTTCCAGTTACAGGGAGACAAGACCTACATGACCACGAGGCCTGGGAGGGTGCAGGAGGCAGAGCAGCTGATATGAGTGTGGGGAGGTCTTTAGTGAGTGTACTGACTCCAAAGGCCTTGGGCTTGATGAGGAAACGGGCAGACAAACGTAGTGGGCTGGACTCCTAAGAGATACTTCCAATGTCCTACCCTAGAAAATGTGAATGTGGCCATATTTGGTAAGTCTTCTTAGATGGAATTAGCATGAAGATCTTGAGATGAGGACAATCCTGAATTACCTAGGCAAGGCCAACGACGGTGAAGCTGGGGGAGGGTGGACCAGAAAGCAGGACTCTCAGACACACAGGTAGAAAGTGGTGGGAAAACACTGAAGACCAGCATCAGGCTCCATGAGTCAGGAAGATATGGAAGTGGACTCCCACTGAAGAGAACCAACCGTGACTGCACCTTGATTTCAGCTTTCTGACCTCTATAACCATGAGGAATGGATTCCCAAGACTTTAAACCACCCAGCTGATGATCATTTGTTACAGCAACCTCAGGAAACTAATACAGCACAGAATCTATGTGTCCGTCAGGGTTCATAGTGTCCAGAGAATCTGGCTGCTGAGGACGTTAGGCCAACTACACACAAAGGTCGTAACTGGACGATCCCCCAGCCCCGCCCACACTCTTCTCTCTCAGGCATTGGCTGCCAACAGGCAGGGTATTAAAAACCTCTCACAGGGGCTGGAGAGATGGCTTAGTGGTTAAGAGCACTGGCTGCTCTTCTAAAGCTCCTGAGTTCAATTCCCAGCAACCACATGGTGGCTCACAACCATCTGTAATGAGATCTGGTGCCCTCTTCTGGTGCACGGGCATACACGGAGGCAGAATGTTGTATACACAATAAATGAATAATAAAAAAAAAAAACCTCTCACAGATTCTCTGCCAGAGTAACAGTCCAATTCACATACCCAAGCCCCTGCCAAACCTGACCCTTTTCACTATGAGCTTCCAGAAGCCACGGGCACCATCCTTCTCTATCGGGTAATTAAAGCGTTCTGGACTCATAGTCAGCAGCACCCAGTTTTACCCCTAGAGGGACTCAGGGTATGAACTGCATCTCTTCTGTCAAGCGAGGTCAACAAGTGCGGCCTCACAGCACATCTGACATCAGACACAGCACAAGTCAAACGCCCGGTGTATGTCTTCTATACAGCAGGCACGTAGTAAGTGCTGGTAATTATTATTGTCGTTATTTACATCACAGCAAAAGTATTCTGCAGCAATGGCTTAGTTCTCTTGTTCTCAATGCTATGGCGAACATTAAGAGCTGCAGAGACCAGCTCTTCGTCAGGAGACTCGCACACTAGACAAAGAACACTGTTCTAGTTTACTTCATGTTGGTGGGATAAACACCATGACTGAAAGCACCTTGGGAGAGGAAAGGGCCTACTTCCCCTCACGTTTCCAGGCGACAGCCCATCACTGAGGGAAGTCAGGGCAGGAACCTGAAGCAGAAACCGTGGAGGAATGCTGCTTGCTGGCTCACTCACCGGCTCAGGCTGGTTTTCACAAACAACTGAGGTCCACCTGCATAGAGACAGTGCTGCCCACTGTGGACTGGCCCCTCCCACATCACTCACCAACTCAGTCTCTTACAGATAGGGCCACAGGCCAATCAGATGGAGGCAATTCCTCAGATAAGGCTCTCTCTTCCCAGGTGACTCTAGGCTGTGCCAAGATGGCAATAAAAACAAGCCAGCACAGGTGCTTACTGTGTCCACTCTTGTTTGCCTTCTTCCCCAGTCACTAGCTGTGACCTCAGCTCCCGGTGCCTCCAAGAGGTGTCCAATACATATTTGTTTTGTGAATGGTGAATTAATAATATTGAGTAACACTGAGCTGATACTTAGCTCTCTACCTCCCTGCTTCATGGAGCAAGGGAACATCAAGCAGCAGCAGCATCCGCCACAGGTTTGGGAGGGCAAAGCACCACACTGGTCCACACTGTTGGTCCTCCTGTCGGTGACCTATCACACCTGTGTACAGAAGGCTCACATCGTGGAACCTGAGCAGGCCAACACCTTACAAAGAACATAAACCTTCCCATCTCACTTCTGATCCTGGCAGAAAATGTGGCTCAACTGTGACACTGCTCTTCCTTAGGGGTGCGGGAGGGTCCCTTAACCTCTCTGAGCCTTTCTAGAATGCAGAAGAATGGTCTGAATGAGATGGAGTTTATCCACATGTTCTGTCAGCTTTACAGCTCCAGCCAAAGGCAGGCCACCCCTTCCAACAATCACCACCAGGTGAAAGCCAGAACCGAGGTGTGCCCCTCAAAGAGAATTCAGAGACAGCGACTCCTTTCTGTTTTTGCAACTTTGAAACCTTCCCAACATCAAATTACAAACTTCTATGTGGCTTTGCCAGGAAACCAAAATATTCTAGCCACAGTTCAAAATATCCTAACCATGGGATAAGCCATCTTTATGAGTGCTGGTGGGTTCTAATCAACTCAGCCACGTAGGTTAAAACAAACAAACAAACATGCCAGCCCTTCCCCCAAAACACAAATCCTTCCTCCTAAGAAAACGAATTAAGTGGAAACTGACTTCAAATGATAAGAGTGGGTTCTGAGGCACTCTGGGAAGACAGGCCCTTATCTGGGGACAAGCACTTTCCACTTAAAGTGTGCAGACGGGAGATTTCTCAGGGTAAGTCCCCCACTCTGAGACAGGTCCTGTGGAACCAGAGTCAATGACTTCCTCAGACTCAGACACAAGTTCCACTAATGCAGCTGAAAAGCTTCACAATCTTAAGACCCCTTTGCTGGTTTATTCAAACAGGAACAAGGAAGGCCAACAAAGCAACTTCTCCTCACCCCAGAGCCTTAAGGGAGCTCCCTACACTCCGGCTCCCTGCCCCAACAAAGGGCCTCCCCACCCTAAAAGCAGGCAGCAAATGAAGGACCTCTAGACTAGCCAAAGGCACCTCAAAGGAGGCCATGTCCCATGGTTCTTAAAGCCCCACAGTCTGGACCAACCAGCCTACTAGGGCTGTCCCACAACTGAGGGCTCACACACCCAGCCCTGGGTTCAGGTGCCACACATCTGCAGCCCATCCATGTGTTACGGTTGAGGCTGCCTCTTCCTCCACAGGTCCTCAATCCAGATGGGGTCTGTACACACTTATTTGCTAGCTCAGGCTCCCTTTAGGCTTCTGTGGTAGTGCAAAACAGTGAACCACACAAGAGGCAGCCTGGCCTGATAGAAGGTGGTCTGTTGACCGGTTCTGAGCAGAACCAACTGCCCAGCCCAGGTACCCTCTTCCCTAGAAGTCAGTTACACTTTAAGGTTTTAATTACTGTGCCTTAGAAATCCATGAAACAAAAATGTTTCTGATCCGCAAGCCCCATGTCCCAGCACAGATAGTTCCTGAACTGCTGAATGCTGTTATCAATGGGACATGACAAGCCCTATGTTCTGTTCCCCTAAACAAGTCTGTTTGACCCATCTGCACTGAACATGCTTGATCACATATGGGCAGGAGGTTCACAGGCAGAAAATACGTCAGGATGTATGTTTGCCTCTGACTGGATGTAGGCTGGAGGTACATCAGTATGTATGCTTGCCCCTGATTAGACCTGGTGGGAAGTACTTAAGCTGCTGCAAACTGTAACTCCAGGCCATTTCCTGGAAACACAAAGATGAACCTGGCCAGGGTCCATTCACCTGGCTAGTATTTAATTAAAGCTTGCTTCAATTTTGGCTTTAAATTGTGGTAGTGGTCTTATTCTCGACCTGTGGGATTAACACCTATCCTACAAAATTTCTATAACAGCACAGAAGGCTCCTGGAATAATGCTAGGGCCTACCCCATGGTAATGCATCAGTTTCTATGTCCTGGGCCCTCCTCCAAACCTGGCTCCTCCCACCTCTAGCTCTCAACCACTTCCCAGTGTGCCCTGTACCCAGTCCTGCCCAGCCCATGCTCTGACAGAGGACAGGCTTGGCAACCAGGAAGTTCTCAAAGCAACTGAATGACTATTGACATAGAAAATGCAATCTTGAAACCTGACATGATTGGAATTCTTTTCCCTACCACATTCCACTTTTACGGTTACAGAGCGGCAGGTAAACACACTGAAATCGGGTTCTGTTACACAGACCTTGTTTTTAACAGCCGTGGTGCCACAGTGCAAGATGCAAAGGGACCTGGATGATCATGACAGTTCCTTCAGACTCTTCGGGAGAAAAATGTTTTCTTTTTCGTTGTTGTTTTTCAAGGCAGATTTTCTCTGTGTAACATCTCTGGCTGTCCTGGAACTTGCTCTGTAGACCAGTCTGGCCTTGAACTTACAGAGATCTGTCTGTCTCTGCTGTGTGCTAGGATTAAAGGTGGGCACAACCACCACCCAGCAAAAAAATAGTATTTCTAATACGTTGTCCTTTTCCAATTATAAAAGATTCTATGTAAGCCAGGTGTGGTGGTGCATGCCTCGAATCCAGCACTTGGGAGGCAGAGGCAGGCAAATCTCTGAGTTCAATGCCAGCCTGATCTACAGAGTGAGTTCCTGGACAGTCAAAGATACAGAGAAACCCTGTCTTGAAAAAGCAAATTAATTAATTCAAATTTTAAAAAGATACTATGTGAACATTGTAGACAGCATAAAAACCTGGAAACTAGGCTGGTAAAATGGCTCTTTCAGGAAAGGTGCTTGTGGGTAAAGGTGTTCTTGGGAAAGCCTGACGACATGAGTTCAATCCCAAGAACCTACATGGCAAAAGGAGAGAACTGGCTCCTGCAAGTTGTCCTTTGACCTCTACATGCACTGTGGTGTGTGTATGTGTGCAGATAAATAAACAGATAAAGAAATGTAATTTTTTGGAGAAAACAGGAAAAGCATATGATTCTTTCCTATATGTTTGTAATATTTTCTTATCTTTTTACTTTGGTTTTTTGTTTTCCAAGACAGAGTTTCTCTGTGTAGCCCTGGCTGTCCTAGAACTTTCTCAGTAGACCAGGCTGTCCTTGAATTCAGAGATCCACCTGTCTCTGCCTCCCAAGTGCTGGGATTAAAGGCATGCGCTACCACTGCCTGTCTTGTATATTGTTTTTCTATGTGATATTCACTTTAGAACTAACAAATGGATCAGAGAGCCACCCAGACACTGATTGTGCATGGAAGGCTTTCTTGTTCTTCCATTCTCTCCACTCCTAAACAGCGTATTTGTTGGGGAGGGGCACCTTCCCTGCTGCATGACTCCAGCTTACGTTATCAGGGTGGGTGAGCTTCTCCTCTCTGAATGAGTTAATGCCGTCATCTGTCCTTTCCACGTTCACACCACAGAGTCAATATTTACTATGTTGCTAAAACAGGCACTGGTCACAGACATGGTGCCAAGTCACCTTGTCTAATCACAACAGCCGCAGTAGTCTCGGTGGCACCCGCCAGCTTTACTGTACCACAGGCCACAGCACCAGGAGGGGTGAATCAGGCCCTCTCTGAGCAGGCGGCTGCTGGTCAGCAAGGATGCTTCACATAATCACAGTAGGAGAGGAGTGATGGGGAGCACTTCAAAGAGGGAGGGAATAAGCAGGTTTGATGGTATACTCGGGAGGTGGGCTGGGGTGAGTTCAAGGCCACTCTGGTCTACAGAGGGAGATCCTGGAGAGAAAGAGAGAGACAGACAAAAAGAGAGACAGAGACTCCTTAAAGGGAAAGGGAGCACGTGCATCCAAGAACCAAAGCCAGGGCTTTTCTGCACCTAAGTTAATGCTCTCTATTGTCTTGTTTCATTGAACCCATCAACATGGAGAGATAGTTGAGAAGGCAAAGGAATATAACTCCTTGGAGCTAGAAATTAGGCCAAGCTCTCTGAGGATCCATTTCTCACAGGGATCTTCCCAGAGTGGCCTGGTCCTTGCAATACTGATTAAGGCGATACCATGGCACCCTCAGTTCTCTTGCTGACATTAAATCATCCTTTTTGAGCTTTTTACATTTATTATTTATTGTGTGGCTTTATGCATGTCACAGCATACATGTTGAGGTCAGAGGATAACTTTCAGGAGTTCGTTCCCTCCTTCCACCACAGGGGTCCTGAGGATTGAACTCAGGTTGTCAGGCTCAATGGTAAGCGCCTTGATCCACTGTGCTATCTAGCCAGTCCCTCCACTCATATTTTCGTGATGCACCAGTGGCAACACCAGTCTGTCCATCTCTCCTGGAAGACGGTCAGGAGCTACATCCACTGGATAATCCAAGGAAGTGCACAGACTAGAGGGAAATGCCTATAGAAAGGAAAGGCAGGAGGATGGTTTGGGGGAGTCCCCCAACAAGAGGACTCTGGAACAGAGCCCTCTTCTCAAGGGCACCTTGGGAAGCAAAAGGAACAAGTTAAAAGGGAAGGGAAAGGAGGCTTTTTGTGACACCAAATACACACCATGTTTCCATGAAGTGGTGAAGCAGGGGAAACGCCAAGGAACCTCAAGTTAGGACTTGCATTCAGATCCTGCCTCTGCCACTGAAATGACATGTGACCCAAAGAAGAAGTGCCTGACTCAAAGACACACAATATATTGGTTAGTAAACTGGTACTTGAACCGAGATCTTCATTTCAAGTCTATGGCTGATGGCCCAGAGGCCAAGGCTGACTCTCTCTAATCTTCTAATCTTTGTATAGCCCCAAGAAAGCCACAGCCCTGATCTGGAGTTTCTATAGCAACAGGATTTCTCTTCATCTTCTGCTCAGAAGAGAGAAAAAGCAGGCCCTGCATACAAGGGGAGGCCCTAGCACCCTCCTTGAGAGAAGGCACTTCCAGCTGGGTCCAAAGAACCTGGCTCCCCCTATGGTTAAAGAAACAAGCCAGGACAAGGGTCACCAGGCCAACACCAGTGCAAAAAGATGTTGCAATGTGGGATGACCCTGGGACACTACAAAGTGCAAAAGTAAACATTCTAAACAGCCACTGGGAGTCAAACAGTTTCACATGCTTGTTCCTTAGCTCTGTCCCCTCCAGACAAGAAAATAATAAAGGCTGTGGAACAAGGATTGATGGAATGCACCCAGGATGCATATCTACTTTTTCCTTAGTACAGACACAAACTCATAGCCCTCAGGAGCTCAGCAATGACTAGATCCAGCCTGTGACTGTTCCCGCCCATGTGCATTGAACGCCCACTGTAGACAGACCCAGCTCCTACCAGAAGTGCCCAGGACACTAACGAAACTAACACTCAGCCTGTCTTCACAGGCTCACAGTCTGGCTTGGAATGCAGACTGCACCCTAGACATGCTGCTTACAACAGTGATGTATGAAACACAGGCTCTAAGGGCTACGAATGGGGCTGGGAAGGGGAAGCCATGGATGGTCTCGGAGGGAAAGGATGTATTTATACAGGATCTGAGGGCTGCGAAAAACTAGGAAGAAAAGGCGAGGAACCCGAGCAGAGGGTCAGGAGAAGGAGCCTCGGATGGAGCAGCTAGAGTGGAAGGGACTATGAGACCTGGATGATGAGGGGTGAGGTGGTGGGACCTGTGTCAACTCCTTCAGTCCAGCAGCCTCTTTCTCCTGGCTCCATTCCAGATGTTGTACAAGAAAATATGACTAGGACACCTGCCCCGCAGAGAGGAAACCGAACCGGCAACTGAAAGAAGTGAACTTATTAGAGACACGAGCCGTAGGGGCTAGCTGAAGCAGTTTTACGAGGATAACTATCAACACCCTAGTCAAAACCAGCATGGGTCAGCAAGTCTTGATGGTGTTAGGCGGTAGGCAATGTCACAGAGACCTGAAGGAGCAGCCCTGCAAGTGGGGACAGTTAGACAGTCAAAGTTCTTCCTCCAGTCCACGGCTATTTTTGTCAAAGCATTCGGTTAGGCTGGGGAAACGGCTCACCTAGTAAAAGCACTTGCTAACCAAGGCAAGATCACCAGAACCTATACAGTAGGGCCTGTCTGCAACCCTACAGCCAGACAGGAAGTGGAGACAGGAGAATGCACCAGAGGCTCATGCATCAGCTAGATTAGTGAGCACAGCAGCAAACAGCAGCCCCTCCCAAACAAGGTGGAGGGTGAGAACCAACATGAGAGGTTGTCCTGTGACCTCCACACATTCACATATGCATGCACACATACACACATACACACATACATACATACATGCATGCACACAACCATACACACATGCATGCACACATGTACATATACATACATACACACACAGTGGGAGATAAAAGTGCCCAGGAGGTGTCCCTTGTGAGTAAATTAACATAGCCAAGACAGATGACAAAGAAAGAAATAAAACAGCTGGGCAATGGTGGCGCACGCCTTTAATCCCAGCACTCAGAGGCAGAGGCAGGTGGACCTCTGCATTCAAGGCCAGCCTGGCCTACAGAGCTAGTTCCAGGACAGTCAGAGCTATGCAGAGAAACTCTGTCTCAGAGCGGGGGGAGGGGGGACAGGAAAGAAGAAAAGAAAAAAGAAGATCTTTTCACATTCTGTAGGCCATCGTTTTGTCTTGTTGACCATGTCCTTTGCTTTACAGAAGCTTTTCAGTTTCAGGAGGTCCCATTTATTAATTGTTTCTCTCAGTGTCTGTGCTGCTGGGGTTCTATTTAGGAAGTGGTTCCCTGTGCCAATGCGTTCAAGTGTACTTCCCACTTTCTCTTCTATAAGGGTCAGTGTGGCTGGCTTTATATTGAGGTCTTTGATCCATTTGGATTTGAGTTTTGCACATGGTGATAGATATGGGTCTATTTTCATTTTTCTACATGTTGATATCCAGAAACTGGAAACAACCTAAATGCCCTTCAATTGAAGAATGGATAAAAAAAAATGTGGTACATTTACACAATGGAGTACTACACAGCATAAAAAAATAACGACAGCTTGAATTTTGCAGGAAAATGGATGGAACTAGAAAGCATTATTTTGAGTGAGGTAACCCAGACACAGAAAGACAATTATCACATGTACTCACTCATAGGCGGTTTTTAAACATAAAGCAAAGAAAACCAGCCTACAAACCACAATCCCAGAGAACCAAGACAACAATACAGACACTAAGAGAGACTTACATAGATCTAATCTACATGGGAGGTAGAAAGTATAAAAAGACAAGATCTCCTAAGTAAATTGGGAGCATAGGGACTTTGGGGGAGGGTTGAAGGAGGGAGGGTAGTGGCAGGGAGGGGAGCAGAGAAAAATGTAGAGCTCAATAAATATCATGGAAAAAAAAGAAAAAAGAAAAGAAAGAAAAGAGAAAAGAAAGGAGTAACTCAGCATCCCAGAGAGCCTACTATGTGTCTCAAGGGCCATCTGGAGAAGAGATTTTAGATCCAATTGTATAATTTTCACAGGGGTTGACATTGTACTAGACTTCTAAAGCTGAGCCCTTGTATGTTCGAAATCTCTGTGGTTCAGCTATGTGCCCACAGATGACAACCACCATACACATGTTTCAGCCATAACATCACTTAGCCCTCAGGAGAGGTCTGGGTTCAAATCTTGACCTGATAAAGTATATAGTACATATTGCCTTTCTTGTTTCACACATGATAAAAACCGAGGGTCTGAGGGTTGAAGCAACTTGCCCAAACTCACACAGGCTATCAGGAGTAATGCATACCCATGTGCAACCCTTGACCTTAAAGGACCAATTCTTGGCCTTATGCTACAGATGGTAATTCAGCTGCCCCATGGACACAGCCTAGCACATAAACTTCCTAGAGGGAAGGGACACTGGGAACTATTGAAGAGGGTGATAGATCCCGAATCTCTTACCTGGATACCTTCCTAACCAGCAAGAAGTCTTCTAGGGGCATGCAGAGACTCTAGAAGAACCGCATGTCAGGGCTCATGTGAAATGCCCCTCATGACTCCATACTCAAGAATTACCATACATATCTGACTTTGGGATGCATTTTAAAGATGTATTTATTTCTATTTTATGTATATGAGCATTCTGCTTACATGTATGTATGTGTACTAACTATAATGCCTTTGGCATCCAGAAGAGGATATCAGATCCCCTGGAACTGGATTACAGACAGTTGTGGGCCACGAAGTGAGTTCTAGGAATCGAGGTCCACTCACTGCAAAAGCAGGAAGTGCTCTTACCTGCTGAGCCAGCTCCAGCCTGAGATGAAACCTCTTTCTCCCAGGAATCATGTCAAGAATGCTGCTCAGATTTGCCTTCTTGAGCATCTGGTAACATGTAGCCTTATCTCCACTCCATCCAATATCTCTGCTCTCCAGGGCAGAGACTGGATCTTTGGGCACAATGACTTCCCACTGTCCACTAGCCCCACATGGGGACAATCAAGGTCAAGGGCAGCAACAGAGGGAAAGGATGCTCGGTACAGCTCTTCAAAATAGCTTGGCCACCTTTACAGGATAAAGGTGCTCTGTGGCCACTTGCTGGGCACTTCACCCCTACCAAGCTGTGCCCTTTAAATCCAAGGCAAGAAGAGAAAAAGTGTGGCTCTGAAAGCTGCTCAAAGCCGCCATGGATGACCTGCTGATGGAGGCATGGGGTGACACAGTTTGGGAGCAGAGTTAGCTGATCCGTTTGGTTTTGTTGTGGTTGTTATTGGTGGCGGTGATTGTGTGTGTGTGTGTGTGTGTGTGTGTGTGTGTGTGTGTGTGTAGGTCAGAGGTCAATACTGAGTCCTGTTCCTTAGGGGCCATCTACTTCGCATGGCAACTATTTTACTGACTGAGTTATCTCCCTAGCCTGAGAACTGGCTTTCTATTAAGGAAAAATTTCCAAGTACCTTTGAAGCTACAGAAAAAGAAGTCACTGGGTGTGGTGGCACATGCTTGTAATCTTAGTATTCAGGAGACGGAGGCAGGAGAATCATGAATTTCCTGGCCTTACATACTATGAGACCCTTCCCCAAAAATAAAAGATCCAGCTAGGTGGTGGTGGTAGCACAAACCTTTAATCCCAGCACTCAGAAGGCAGAAGCAAACAGATCTCTTGAGTTTGAGGCCAGCCTGGTCTACAGATCAAGTTCCAAGACAGTCAAGACTACACAGAGAAACACTGTCTCAGGGAAAAAAAAAGTCCAGTATCCACTTAGGGAAAGGTTGTAACAGCAGAGTTCAAGTGCCTGACTGTGAAGGGAAGGACCATCTGTCTCCCTTGAGAGGCAAGTACAAGAGATGCTAGCAGCAGCATAACAGAGGGCAAGCCACGTGAGCAGAGGGGTCTGCAACCCACCTGGAAGCCATTCCCTCTCTGTGCAGAATTTTCTCTCAGCACCTCCAGTCATGGCACGAAACTCAGTTGACCCGGCAGCCATCTCAGAGATGAAAGGCAGATTCAAATTGGGCCTTGGTCCCTGCCTGAGTTAGGTCAGAGAAGGGGGCCCCTCCAGCTCTGAGAGCCTGACTGTGGAGAAAGAAGCACTCCCTGGAGGCCTTGGAAGGGCTTGATCAGGCAACAGAACTTCCTAGTACCATGGAATGGAATGCTCTTTAAGAAATAAAAAAAAAAGATTTATTTTTATTGCATGTGTATATATGAATGCCTGCATGCACATGTGTATACCATGTGCATGCCTGATACATGTGGAAGCCAGAAGAGGGTGTCTGATCCCCTGGAACTGGGGTTAAAGGCAGTTGTAAGTCACTATGTGGGCCCTGGAAACCAAATCCAGGTTCTCTTCAAGAGCAACAGTACTCTTAACTGCTGAGCCATCTCCCCAAAACACACACCCACCACCACCACCACCACCGCCACCGCCACCGCCACCACCGCCGCCACCGCCGCCACCGCTGCCACCGCCGCCGCCGCCGCCTTTATTTATGAGGGTCTCACTATGTAGCCCTGGATGGCTTGAAACTCACTGGGTAGACCAGGTTGGCCTCAGATTCAAGAGAGTTGCCTGCCTCTGTCCCCCAACTGCTGAGATTAAAGGCGTGTGCCAGCGGGCCAGGAGTGTTCATTTTTATTTGGGCACTGGATGTGAGAGAATGGGGATTCCAAAAAAGATGGAAAACATGGAGGACTTGCATTGCACATGTGGCGTTTTAACAGCCCTGTGAATTAATGACCATCTCAGGACAAATAAACACAGCCTATCAGAGGACCAAACTGTTCCCATCAAACATTTCACAATGGCTGAGCGAGGATCGGAAATGGACTTAGTGACTCAAGAGTAGTGCTGCTAGGATGGGCCCTTTGGACTCTGGCCCTGGGCTGTTTTCCTGCCCGGGTCGCATCCCCATGCCCCAGTTCTTCTCTCAGCCCAGGCATCTCCAAGACACAGAGGGGCAGGAATGCCACGCTACCCAGAAAAACACACATTGATCATGGTCTCCTCTCTGCTTGCAGCCTCCCCCTAAAGTGCCAAGCATAAATGACCCTGTGCCCAGCCTACTGGAGTCCAGCAACTCAGAACTCCAGATCAGGGTACCAGAGCTAGCTGCTGTCATAGGGGTATGACAGGAAGCTATCCCAGCCATGGAAATAGATTGAACCAGCACAGGGGGACTCTCAGCAGAAACCCAGTAACCTACCAAAGGCACTGATCAATCTTCTTCCCTGCTCTCTGGAGGAACCTGAGAGTCACAGGCAGGAAGAAAATGCTAGGCAACTTGGTACCTTAAAGAGAGCTCTGGACCAGAGCCAGGGGTCAGTGGCAAACCCCAGCTCTGACTCATGGTGGCTATTTGGTTAAGTTCTCTAAGCCTCTGTTTCTCAACTACAAAAAAAGGAAGAATTCACAGCATCCCAGAAAGCTTCAAGGATTAAGGCAGGCCATCAGGCCCTGTGCCTAGCGCAGAATGGAGTCTAGAGAGCACAGTCCCTGGTGCCCAAATCTCCTTCCCTTCTTCCTGTCCCAGCCACTCTCTGAGAATAGCAGAGTTCACCTGGGCAGTTCTGAAATGAGGCTTCTATGAGTGTGAATGCCTGGGGGACCTGTATGGGCTGTGAGAGAGACAGCAGAGCAGGGAACCCAGGGGCCTCTGCTCACCCCTCTTCCCCTTTCACTGGGACCTGTTTATACCCTGGTTCCTTCCCCTCCTTAGCTGTCCACTTTCAATAAGTTCTGCTGTGTAAACAGCCAGTGCTCTTGAAGGGGAACAAGAGCAGGCATATTTTTCTCAGCAAAGGGCCAAATGGTAAACATTTGAGACACTGGGGACCAGAAGGCAAGATCCACATGATTATCTAGGTATTATATAACATGGGAAAAAGCAAAATTTCTGTAAGTTTCTAAGTGATGTAATTTGACATATACTCAGTAATTGAGGATTTTTTTTAAAAAAATACTATTGGTTCCCAGATGGAAATGAGATACAGGTAACATTTGCTTCCTTAAGGTTCTAAGTTCCCTACCATCAAATCCACTGGAAAAGTTCACTTGTAAAACCTATGCTAGCTGGGCATGGTGGCTTACACCTTTAATCCCAGTGCACAAGAGGCAGAGGCGGATAGAACTCTCTGTGAGTTCTAGACTGGCCTGGTCTACTACTGAGTTCCAGGCCAGCCTGAGTTACAAAGTAAAAGACTTTGTCACACACAAAAGTAATTCAATTAAAATTTAAAACAAAACAAAAAGATCCTAATAAGTGTCAAGACCTGTCACACATAGGTCAATACAAATTTTTCATGTAGGGCTGTAGTTTTCTGTCCCATGGACTAGACCATGTGGAATAAAGGTCTCAGGCTTGAGAAGCTAATCCAAGTCCACACTGGGACTGGGCGATGTAAAGAGGCTGAAGGCTGTGGCTGTCCTGTAGGAGGCCCTGGATGCTGCAGAGCCTGGCAAGGCCTCCCACCTGCACCGCTTGTACTTTCGAGCCCTGGGTGGTTCGCTGCAGGTGAGTTGATGGGGAGCCCCAGAGCCCTCACTCTGTTCTCCCCAGCAAGGGGGAGAGCTCACCCTGGTTTCCTTTCAAAAGTACCCTATCTCCAGCACCCACTTTCCCAATGGCACCCCGTCTTATGCTTCCAAGCAGAACTGTCCTAGTTGCTCATACAAACAGAGATAAAGAAGCAGACCCCAAGACTAGCATCCTGGGCTCCCCGAGGAACACGCATCTCTTCTACAGCAGGGAGAGGTAAGTAGCACCTACCACCAATGTCAAGAGCTCCACCCCTAGTCCTCGCCAGTTTTTGTCAATGGAGTGCCTTGCTTTCTTCATACTTGAAACAAGGATGATTGTATGAGCCTTACCTACCTTGCTATGGCTAGAATTTCACATTATCCATGCAACTGTAGTGAAATGAATCAGAAATACTAAGGGGAAAAAGTAAAGAAACAAAGACAATAAAGTTTAAGGTTAAGGAGAAAGTAAACAAGATTTTAACTACTTGAAATTCCCAACAGAAAAATCTTAACATACCTTTACAAAACTCTTTAGCTATTACAAACACACACACACACCAATGAGTGAGAGTTGGCAAAGCCACAAGGAGATGTGAAACACTACACACTCCTTCGTATTTCTCCTTTTAACCCTTAAGCAAATCAGACATACCTTTTGCCTTGGTATGCCACCTCTGGGAACACACCCTGCAGAAATAATGCCAGGAGAGACACTGAACAAACGAGGTCACAGAAACACTCTCATTTAGCATTTGAAAACAAAACAGAAATATTCATTAAAACAGAATGAAGTTAACTGATCGATCTACACTTAATTTTTAAAAGGGCAGTGTTAAAAAATACTAATGTCACACAAAGCAAAAAACAAATTGGGAAGTGTTCAAGAGTAAAGATGACCAGAGAGCTGTGACAATGAAAGGCTACACACAAATTGGTACTGGGTCTTGTAAAGTAGAAAGAAAAACTACAAGGAACACTAATGGGGTGGCAGGTCGCTCAGTTGGTAGCGTGCTTGCTAGCGTGCACAAAGCCCTGGGTTCCATCCCCTGCACAACATAAGCCAGGCATCCTGTAATCCCACCATTTAGGAAGCAATAGAGGCAGAAAGATCAGAAAGTCAGTCATACTCAGCTACAATAGCAAGTTCAAGGCTAGCCTGGCATATATGAGATTCTATATCCAGGGGGAAAAAAAAGACAAAAAGCCCAGTAATGGGAGTTAGTTAGGCATAGTGACATGTGCCTGTAATCCCAGCACCCAGAGGACAGAGGCAGAAAGATTGCCAGTTTGAGACCAACCTGAGTTATATAGCAAATTCCAGGCTAGCCTAGGCTACATTATAAGATGCTCTATCAACATCCCTATAAAAAACAAAAAAGCACAAATAGAAATGTTGACATAGTTAGGATAAAAGTAACTGCTTATGGTATTAAATGTCCTGGTGATGAAAGAGACTGTCAGTGTCCTTGGGAAACACACGATGAAGTATCCTGGGGTGGAGAGGCATTCTGTCTGCAACTTCTCTCAAATGGTTCAAAAACAAAGATGTAGATAACCATAGACTCAGGGGAAAAAGAAAGAAGGCTCTCTGTGAGTTCAAGGACAGCCTGGTCTACAAGAGCTAGTTCCAGGACAGCTAGGGCTGTTACACAGAGAGACCCAGTCTTGAAAAACCAAAAGAAAGAAAGAAAGAAAGAAAGAAAGAAAGAAAGAAAGAAAGAAAGAAAGAAAGAAAGAAAGAAAGAAAGAAAGAGAGAGAAAGAGAGAGAGAGAGAGAGAGAGAGAGAGAGAGAGAAAGAAAGAAAGAAAGAAAGAAAGAAAGAAAGAAAGAAAGAAAGAAGGGAGAGAAGGAAAAAAAGGAGGGTAAAAATATGTTAAAAGTTGGGATATCTACGGCCAGCAAGATGGCTCAGCAAGTAAAGGTGTTTATCGCCTGGTCAGCTCTGATGAGCAGAGCTCAATCCCTGAGACCAGCATGGTGGAAGGAGAGAACCAACTTCTGCAAGCTGACCTCTGACCTCCACCATGCACACATTGTGGTATGAGCACACCCTCCTCTCCCGCATGCACATGCATAAATAAATAAATAAATCCAAAAAAAAGCTTTTAAAAAATTGTGATAGGTGCCCCAGCAACGGTGGCACAGCCCTTTAATCCCAGCACTCAGGAGGCAGAGGCAGGAGGATCTCTGAGTTTTAGGCCAGCCTGGTCTATAGAGTCAGTTCCAGGTCAGTAGGGCTACATAGAGAAACCCTGTCTCAGAAAAAAACAACAACAACAACAAAACAAAACAAAAAAAAAACAAAAACAAAAACAAGATGAAACAAAAAAAAATTGAGATAGGAGTTGGAGAGATATCTCAGCAGTTAAAAGCACTTACTGTTCTTGCAGAAGTCCAGAGTTTGATACCCAGGACCTACAACAGACAGCAAGCTTACAACTGCCTGTAACTCCAGTTCCAGCAGATCTGATACCCTCTCTGTCTACACACACACACACACACACACACACACACAGAGAGAGAGAGAGAGAGAGAGAGAGAGAGAGAGAGAGAGAGAGAGAGAGAGAGAGAGAGAGAGAGAGATGAGTCTTTTAATTTTGGGGGCTATCTAGATGAAAGCTCACAGGAGCCCATTATTCTTACAATTTCTTTTCTATTTCATTTGAAAATTTAGTATATGAACTCTGGGTACACAGAAAGGTATATAATTTTTTAAAAATGAGTAAAAGACACACACACTCTATAAATGAATAGAAAATAAAGTACATAAATCCTGGGTAGATGAGGATGGCATCAATGACCCTCAGAAGAAGCTCTTAGGTTTGCGCAATGCAAACTGGGCTCCATGAGACCCGCCCATGGGGCGGACAATTTGCATGTATGCCGAGCTTCCAGCTGACTGAGGCCAGCTCCTCAGTGCAGCCACTTTGTTTGAGTGGCTTTGTGCTTTGTTTTCCTCACAATGGGTGATGAACAGGCCTCCCCTGCCCCTCACCACGACTTCTGTCACCCAGGGCTCTCTGCAGGCAGCTCTGGCCCTTCCCAGGTCCTGACACAGTCCTCACTTTAAGATCCCTTCCCTTACCACCAGCTCTGGGACTCAATCATGAAAGGGTGCTCTCTCCTCTGAACTCCTGGTACATGATCTAATCCATGTGCTCATTTCATTTGCTTTTGAGAGTACCCCTGGACCCAAGTTGAGCTTGAAGCTCTATGGGCAAGAACTGAGCCTCAGCTCTCCTGTGCTATGACAACACCCAATAGAAAACAGGTACCTGAGATGTTACCTAAAGCACAGGTGGGAACCCATAAACCTACACTCACACCTTATAAAAGTCACTGACATATAGTTGAGGGCACAGCTATAGCCCAGAAGACTTCCTTGATGCTAACACCGAGCACATCTATTCTATGCTAGGTCCAGGAAGCTCAGACCCACAACATGGGTGACAAGAAGCCACTGCACTCTACTGTACCATTTCACATCTAGCTGGCTCACAATGACCTCCAACCTTCAGAAGGGCTGACCTTGATTTGAACCATAGGCCAAGAGCTCCAAGAGACCCCCAGCTCAGGCAAGCCGATAGTCTACTATAGTGATGTCAGGACCAGAGACAGATGGAAATATGTCATGCTCCCCCTCGGTGTCCAGGGAGCTGCTGCTGGATGCCTTCACCCACCTGTCCTGTTTTTAATGACTTTTCCATCCTAAGCCGGGCCATAGTTGTGTGGCTAAAAGACTCACACCTTTAAAACAACAAGCACCATGAAAGCTGCAGAATAAGACTCCCGCCAAGGGAACCTATGGCCTGGTGGGCTTCTCGCTCCTGCCTTACGCAGTGGGTGGATACATTTACTCTGCCATTCCACCCTTCTTGGGCCTCAGCAAGTCTCTTAACAACCTTTACCCTCACCACCCTGAGCCCTGGCCTCTTCTAGAATAGATGACCTCTAAGAACATCCCTGACCAATTCTGATTAAAGTATGGAATCAGGGAGCTGGAGACATGGCTCAGCAGTTTGGAACACCTTTTTCCTCTTGCAGAGGTCCCAGGTTCAGTTCCCAGCACCCACATGGTAGCTCACAACCATCCATAAATCCAGTTACAGGGAGAAACGACCCCCTCTTCTGACCTCCAGGGGGTACCAGGCACAGCATGGTGCACATAGATAACACAGGTGTACACTCATACATACAAATAAGGCAATTAAACCTAAAGAGAACATGAGCTTTCCAATGTGACAGTCCTAGAACAGAGTCCTGGCTGTCCTTCTCAGACGATGTAACCAGGAACACATAACTTCGCATCTCTTGTTCTCCTCAACGGTTAAATGGGAACGTTGAGTCCATTTGCATTGTCCTGCAAGGACGGGGTGGACTTTGAGCAGGCTGACAAGGACAGGAGATCCCTGACGTGCAGCCGGTCATATTCTCAGAGGCAGGAAATACCAGCAAAAAAGTGGCAGACAGAATGAGGGACAGGGCTCTGCCTAGAGAGAGTCCCTGGTTCTCAGCCCTGACTTTCTCTGAGGCTTGCTGCCTCACTTGACTTCTTGATCCCACAGTTCCGTTCCTTGTGGAGGCTGAGCTTCTTCATCTGCAGGATGGGGATATATCTGCATCACGTGGTGGCGTTAGAGGTAAATACAGGGGCTGCCAAGATGGCTCAGGGGATAAAGCAACCTGCTGCCTCAGCTGATGATCTAAGTTCAAACTCCAGGACCCACATAATGGAAGGAGAAAACCAACTCCAGTTGACCTCATATGTATGTATGCATACACAGAAAAAAATGTAAGCAAATAATTCAAAGAATTACATACAATGGGGCTGGAGAGGAGGCTTCAGGTTACAAGCCAGCACTGCTGTTGCAAAGGACCTGAGTTCAGTACCTGGCACTCATGTTGATCAGCTCACAACCTCTTGTAACTCCAGCTCTCGGGATCCGGTCTCCAGCCTACCCACACTCATGTACACACACACACAAAATTAATTAATAGGTCATTTTTTTTTTTTTTTAGCCAGAGAATTAATGGTGAGTGCCCTGTGGAGGGAAGTGCTTCTGTGTTCTGTTTTCCACTCTACCTAAGTTCCAGGGCTTCTGAGAGCAGGGTGTGACTGAGGCTGGCCACGTTGTGTTTAACTCAAAGCAGCTTCCAGATAGCTTTGTGCTTAATTACAGGTGTCTGTGGGTGCTGGGAACTTATCAGGTGTAGAGGGACGGGGGTGAGGACCACAGTGCAGGGTGAAGACCAGAGGATAAAAGCTGAAGTACACAGAAGCCCAGGTGATATAGGTGCAGGACCTTCAGTCCCATGGGGAAACACTTTTGTGTAATATGGAGTTGGATGTAATAGATGTGGGGGTGCAGAATAAAAGCTACCTGATTCTTCAGGAAGAGTATGGGATAAAAGTGGGTGGGTCACAGTAGGCTGCTGGGAAGACAGCAACTGATTTGGATCTTAAGGGAAAAGTAGCCAGGTGCGATGGCACCTTTAATCCCAGCACTCCAGAGGCAGAGGTGGTCAGATCTCTGTGGCCTTTGGGAGACCAGCCTGGTCTACAAACCACGTTCCAGGACGTTAGAGCTCTTACACAGAGAAACCCTGTCTCAGGAAAAAAAAAAAGTATATATTTTTTTTCATGTGTGTGTTTTGTCTGCATGTATGTCTGTGGGCCAAATGCAAGCCTGGTGCCATGGAAACCAGAAGAGGATATCAAATCCCCTGGAACTGAAATTACAGACAGTTGTGAGCTGCCATGTGGGTTCTAGGAATTGAACTTAGCTCTTCTGGAAGAGTAGCCAGTGCTCTTAACCTCTGAGCCATCTCTCCAGCCCCCTAAAAGTATAATTGTTAAGAGTGAAGGAACCAGTAAGGGCAAAAACAGGTTACAGAAGTTTGGGGGACCTCTGGCCTTAGCTCCAGTGTGGTCTGATACCTGAGATAAGAAACTAGATGTGGACCTGACATCAAAGAGCCCAGCACAAACAAAGGTGAGATAGAGGCCTAATCTCATGCCTGGCCTCTTCCTGAGCTGCTGGCTCCTCTGCCTTCTGGGCCTCCTTAGCACTTGGAGGAATGTGAACCCCATGCACAAGTGGACACAAAGGAGGAGGGGTGTGTACAAGTGTGAGAAACACCCTGGGCAAGATTAGAGGAGAGACTCAGAAATAAAAATAGCTGATGGTTTAATGCAGATTTTTTTTTTCTGAGACAGGGTCTTACCAGGTAACTGGCCAGCAGGCTTCCAACACACAGAGATCCTGCCGCTGCCTCCCTGATTGGGTAGTGCACCATACACCTGGCTCTTAGTTTTCAGACACAGGGGACTTATTATGTTGCTAACATTGGCCTCAAACACCTAGTCTCAAAGGGAAACAGAAAAAGGAAAGAAAACAACCACCCTACTGCATAGTCTCTCCCACTCCCCAGAAGCATTCAGATAAAGGAAAATGATTTTCTGTTTGTGGGTCTTCATGTTCCTTCAAGGCTGGGTCCCCAAACTAGATCACCAGTCCCTACCTTCATTCCAGCACACATCACTCTGTGACCTTGGACGATCCACCCGTCCTAGCCTCCCCTATAAAACAGTGGGTTAAACGGGATTCTCTCTAGGAGGCCTGCTCCAGTCCCTTGTTCTGCCCTACTGGTAGCTATGAAGGCTGGGAGAGGTCGGACGATATAAGCTAGCATTTCTCTAAACATTCTAGGGAGAGCAGACCACCTCCAGCACCGTGAGAAGGCTGGAGCCGAAGCTGTGTGTACAGACAAGGATCTGTACTCAGAACTGGGGCCAGAGCTGGCCTTTCTCACCGGCCTGTTTTAAATATGTCTCCCATTACTTTCCCTTGGAGCACTCTGTCCTCTCCCTTCATATGTGACCTGACCATGACTCATCCTCTGTAATCCACTTGCTGAGTGCCTCTCTACATCAATAAATCACAGGCTGCAAGGACACAGGATGCATGGTTTACTTCCCACTGCATTAGGCAAGGCCGGGCACACAGTAGGTCCTCAATGTGTTACATGCAGAGAATCACAGGGAGAGAATAGGATTAACCTTTTAACAAGCTGAGTGGTTGCGGGCTAAGCGTGTCACTCAGTAGCTAGAACACCCTGGGCTGGGTCCTCCAGCACCTCCCACCCCCAAAGAAACTGGTCACCTGAAGGCAGTTCAAATTCCAATCCATTCTATAACTCCCTACAGGACCCATCTCCACCTTGAACCTTAGTTCCAACTGTTAAACAGGGATCCTGGAAGGAAGGACTTTTAATGGCCTTCTAGCTCACCTGAGCTCCAGCCAAGTCTTAGCATGTCTGAGCACAGGTCCCAGGTCTCTGATGACTCTTATCAACCTTTTGTCTAGCCAGCACTTTGGGGAGGGAGGATCCCAGGCTGAGCGACATGCAGCCTTTACACTCGCAGCAAGGGAGGACCTGCAAACACGATTGTCTCCCAGTTCTTACAGCTCAGGTCCAAAGTGGCGGAGGCGCAAGGCAAGGAGGGAATGGCACATTCTCCAGGAACAACCTCTGCATTCTTCTCCAGGGCCCTTGCCCAGCCAACTTCTCAGTTTCTCCCTTGGGCACCAGTCCAGTCCCACCAAGGCCTTGTTATCGAGCATGCCTCTAGCCAGGCTGGAGTTCAAGGAGGGACACATAATACCTTGTTCATCATTGTACCCATGGCACAGAACACAGGCTAAGGCAAGGATACCAACTCAAACACCTCTAGCAGCTCCTGCCAGGAGGTGCTGTTACCCAGGTCGAGGGTGGAGGTCGAAGTGCAAAGGGCCTGCAGCAAAGAGACCCTGGTTTTCCATCCAGAGGCAGAGCCTCTATCCATCTAGCTGAGCCTCTGTCCTTCTCAAACCCCTTTTCTAGGCCCAAGATTAGCAACAGAAGGCTAAGGAGTCCTTGAAATCCGCAGACAGACATTTGCTCCCTATCCAACCAGTCTGCAAGGTAGGTCACCCCTGACCTGTGCTCCACCCCCTCCCCACTGCCTCTCTTCCAGGAAGAAGGCTCCCTGGCTTTGTTCTGTTTGCCTTTAAAACAAAGGATATAAGAATTTGTGCTAATTCGACAGTTTTAAAGAAGGAGAAAGGCTTCCTGTTTTACCTGTCTGGTTCCACGGGCACCCTGCTCTGCTGTGTGAGGGGCTGAACACATTTGAGCAAGCAAGCACCTTGCTCACAGGAGAGAGCCAGACAAGTGTGCAGGGACAAACTGGGCAGCTCAGAACCTTAGCTTTGTTGCTCGCTGCCCTCAGCAACTTTGAGAAACTCCCTTAAACCCTGCCCCGCAGTCTCCTACCTGTGACAGGAACAAAGGAGACTGCCATTCCCTACGTGGTCTGGAGACCAGGACTTTGGGACTGGTGTCTTGTAGCCACTAAATATCAGCCATTTTTAAAAATGGAAGTCCGGGGGGTGGGGAGAGATCTTCAGAAAACCTCATTTCTCCCTTCACAAAATAGTGGCTTTGAGATGAGAAGAAAGTTTAGTTAAGCCCTACTCTCGGCTGAGCCAACAACTCAGATCCCAGAAACTTCCTGCCGAGGCTGGTAAGGCTGTTACTCAATACAAATCCCTTTTAGGGAGGATTACTTCACCCCCCATTCAGGCTCCAGTTTAGAAAAGAAAATCCTAGGGAACCATGGAGAACCCCAACGGGACACCAGGAACAAAAACCAACAGGTCAGATGTCCAGCCGACCTGGAGAGAGGGCTTTATGGGGGGAAAAGAGGACAGATCTGACAGTTGTCCCATAGCTGTCAGAGTATACGGAAAACACAGACCCTGGCTGTGCAGCTCTTCTGACGTTATTTACAGAGAGAGACAGATCTGCAGCGTCACCCATGAGGACGAATAAACCCCGGGCTTGTTTTGAAAGCTTCCCAACAGCCCTGTGACAAACCCAACTTTATAACCCCAACCAGGCAACAGAAAAGTGAGTGGGCCCGTCGTGCATCCCTCCGCCTCTCTACCCAATCTCTTACCTCCCCAGCTCCTCTCCAATGTCATAAAAATCCTCCACCTTCTGCTGCTTGAATGTCTCCATGTTCGGGCCCCTCATCGAAGCCTAGACCATACAGTCCTGAAATGGAAAGAAACTTAAGCTTAGGATGGCCATGCAAATTAGCACAAGCTGGGTCTGAAAAGCAACCAACTGCTGGAAGGAAAGAGGTGTAGTCACCCACAGCCTTGATTCCCTAAGGATGGGTCTGTGTGAGCAGCTCACCTGTGGTGGGGATGTATGGTGCCCTGGCTACTATCATGTCAACGGCACAAGCTAGAGTCCTCTGAAAGGAGGGCATCTCAATTGAGAAAATGCCTCCCTCAGATCTGACTGAAGGGCATTTTTCTTAGTGATCGATAGGGGACGGCCCAGCCCATTGTGTGTGTTTCCTTCCCAGGACTGGTGGTCCTCGGTTCTATAAGAAAGCAGGCTGAGCAAGCCATGATGGGCAAGCCAGTAAGCAGCACCCATCCATGGCCTCTGCATCAGCTCCTGCCTCCCGGTTCCCGCCACGTTTGAGCTCCTGCCCTGATTTCCTTCAGTGCTGTGGAAGTGTGAGTCAGACCCTTCCCTCCCCAAGTTGCTTTCGTCATGGTGTTCATCACAGCAGTAGTGACCCTAAGACATAGTTTTCATTCCTCTCTTAAAGTGCATTTTATTTTTGTTTGTGGATGTGGAAGCGTCTATCTGTGGATGGTGCACACAAGTGCAGGTGCCAAGCAGGCCAGGAGAGGGCATCAGATGCCCTGAAGCTGGAGTGACAGGCAGTTGTGAGCCCCTCCATGTGTTCTGGGAACTCTAGTCCTCTGGAAGAGCAGGAACAAGATCTCTTAATTACTGTGCCATCTGCCCAAACCCATGACTTGACTCCTCTTAATTTTTTTTTCCTGTCTTTTGTTTTCTTGAGACGGGGTCTTGCTCTGAGCCTATGCTGGTCTAGAACTCATTGGCTGGCCTCAAATTTGCAGTAATTCTCCTGCCTCGGACTCCTGAGAGCTGAGATTACAGACATGTACCACTATACCTGTCTCCAATTTGTTAAGAAAACAGAAAATAAGAGTCCTTCCTGAATGTTCAGCTGTTTAAAAACATTCACCGGGAAACAGGACCATGGGAACTTCAGTTACTTGTTCTACTGAGAAAAGAGGTAACTGCAGCCAGGAATCTATGATTCCAGCACTGAGCTGCAGGAGGATGGGGGATTCAAGGTCAGTCTGGACTCAACAGTGAAACCCTGTCTCAGAGAGCCAAGAGCTGGGCTGGAAGATTCGGCTCAGTGGTTAAGAGCACTTGCTGCCCTTCCAGAGGACCCAGGTTCCATTCCCAGCACCCACACAGTGGCTCACAATCATAGGTAACTCCAGTTCCCGGAGATCTGACATTCTTCTGGACTCAGCTAGCATTGTGCACATGTGTGCTGTGGAATGTTCCTTTACACTGTGTGAAGATGTGTCACTGTGATTGGTTTAATAAAAAAGCTAAACAGCCACTAGCTAGGCAAGAGGTATAGGCAGGACTTCTGGACAGAGAGAGCTCTGGAAGGAAGAAAGGCAGAGTCGCCAGCAGAAGGAGAGGAAGCAGGATGAGGAATATAGAGTAAAGTTAACCACGCCATATAAAAGAACATAGATTTTAAAATATGGGTTAATTTAAGTTATAAAAACTAGTTAAGAACAAGCCTAAACTAAGCGGGAGCTTTAATAAATAATAATAAATCTCCATGTCATCTTTTGTGAGATGGCAGCCCAAAGAAAAATCCATTTATACATGTGATATGCAGATAAACATGCAGGCAGAACACCTTTATACATAAAATAATATTTTAAAAGCCAAAATATAGGGCTGCAGCTCAGAGGCAGAATATTTGTCTAGCATGTAAGGCCCAGTTTTACCTGGGTAAATCATTTAAGTGACCAGACATACAGCTTTTCCCATCTGTAAAATGGGACCAATACCGTAAAAATCCATTACAAGTCATGAAATTGTTTTGTGAACGATTAAGTACTGTGGAAAGTCAAGGGATTATCATGACTTCAGCTCCCTTGGGGGCTGTGGCACCCGATGGCGAGTCTGAACGGATTGGCAAATGCTCACTCATCACCTCACAGGGAACATGGGTGGGGATGGTATGACAAATTAAAACAGCACCAGGAGCCAGGAGCCCGAGGTGCTGGTTCCAGTACTACCCGCATCTAGCTCTGTGACCTCATCACTTGGCAGAGGAACCCAGTTTCTTCATCTGTGGGACACAGCTAACTCTGCCTGCACGGGACACCTCAGCGAAAGACACAGAGCAGTTCGAGCCCCAGGGAGCCCTCGCTGCAGGTCTTGTATCTTCCCTTGCAATCCCCTCACCCAAAGAGTTCACCTGAAGACAGCACCCTGAGGGCAGGGCCCCATTACAGAGATATGACCAGCTGCCTATGGAGTCATTCAAGGGTCCTTAGCAAAGGTATCTCAGCCCATTTTGGCCAGCATGGGCAGCTTTTCTCCTGCCTGCCAATCAAATGCCAACTATACTAAGGCTGTGACCCTAAGAGCCTGTCCTTTCTAGGTTGAGTAGAAGGACCATCACATAGAACAGGTCTCACCAACATTAAGAAATTGGGGATGTTCTGGATCTCAGGGGATGTATATATTTCTTGTTCTCACAAACGAGAGCCCCATTACCAAAATGTCCCATCCTTCATCCATTCTGTCAAAAGCACACAGATCCCTCAGACCCCCAGACAGAGCTGGCCTGTCTCCCAGATCTCGCTTTCAGGGCCACCTTCCTGTGGACACCCATGACCCTTCATGCCCACTGTGCAGCCACGGCAGGCCTGAGTGTGCACAGACACTAAAAAGAGCACTATCCCTGTGCAGCACAGCAGGCTGGCCCCCTTTCTTATCCTCAGAGCCTCATCTGTAAATGGAGACACGCCTATGAAGCCTAGCATCTACTTCACACACCAGTGTTAGGACCCAGTGCAAAAAAGATGTAAGATACCGTGCATAGGAGGATGGTTTTGTCCCAGGCCACTGTGTTCCTGTTTCCTATGGTATGAAGTCAATTAGTTCAACTCCCTTCTCAGGAAGAGGTTTTGGGGTCCTCTTAGCAAGTTTGACTCAACCAGAATCAGAAACTGAACCTGTCTTCACTCTCAGTATCCCTGCAAGATGCCTGAAAACAGTGCTCCTTCCAAACAAACCATTTATCCAGCTCTTAGGGGAGGGCACCAAGCTCCCACGGAGAGAGAACACAGAAAACCCCACGGAGAGAGAACACAGAAAACCCCTCAAAATTCTCTTGGCAGGAACATGAAGAGAGGTCCCAGCAGCTATGAGCTTCCCTTTGGTGAGAGGCCAGCTCTATCTGCCATCAGGAACTGAAGCAGATTCCGAGAAGCCCCGATTTCCCCCAGAAAAATGAACCAGGGTGAAGTGGAGGGCAAGCGAACTCAGACATAGGTCACATACCCTGAGTTACAGTCACAGTGGACTTTTCCTGTCCTCGTGGGTTCACCCTGCCACGCCACACCACTAGGAGGGCTCTTTCCATGGGAAGCCCACCTGAGAGCTACTCCGTTCCCTCAGGGTCTAGCGGCCCAAGGTCTAGCCATCTTCTCTGAGAGGCTGCAGGGCTCTGTTCTTCTCTTCTTCAAATTCTAGAAAAGTCCTCCTAATAGGATTAGCTTAGAATTTTCCCATTCTAGATCATAATATATGCCTGTCTCAAAAAGAAAAGCAAAGGGACTGGAGACATGTGTCAGTGGTTAAGAGCCCTGACTGCTCTTGCAGAGGACCTGGGCTCAAGTCCCAGCATTCACATGGTGGCTCACAACCATCTGTAACTGCTGTTTCAGGCAGAACTGGCATCCTCTTCTGGCCTCCATGGGCAGCAGACACAAATGCGATGCACAGACACACACACAGGCAAAGCACTCACACACATGAAAATAAGTTTGCGCAAAAGACAAAGCCTGAATCCATATCCCAGCTCTGTTGCTTACAACCACATTGTCCTTCACTGGGCACAAGATAGCTTTTCTAAGCGTCAAATTAACTTCCATGGACAACAGGCCTAGTCAACCCTGATGCTGTTGAGTGTGTGGAACACCCAGACACTGCCAGGGGAGAGACACACTGGGAAAATCACTCTGAGTCCCGTGGAAACATTTCTGTGAACGTACTGTAGGAAACCTGCGTAGCTATTTTCTAGAATAGCCCATTTAGCAACAAGTAAACTACTAGTAACAACTGAAAATTGGAACTGTCTAGAAAAAAAATGGGTAGACCCACTGAATATACATATATAATGGAGCCACTGTACAACCATGCGAATTAGGTAAGTGCCGCTAAGTGCTATGACGTGGGGCAAATCTCACAAGCATGAAGAACAAAAGAAACCATGTCCCGCGAAAAGATTGTATACTGTCTGGTTCGATGTGGAGACAGCTTCTCCACAGAGCTGAGGAGATGCCTCAGTTATCAGGTGTGTGCAGCATGTGCAAAGCTGTGGCTTCCATCCCCAGCACCAAATGCACTGGCTACGGCTGGCACACACCTGTGATTGCAGCACTCAGGAGGGACCCTGAGTTTCAGGCTAGTGTGGGCTAAGGTAAGATCCTGTATTCAAAAAGAAAAAGAAATGGAAAAATGAAAGTGCTGGGATATAGTTCAATTGGTCGAGTGCTTGCCTAGCATACAAAGCAGCTCTAGCTTTGATCCCCAGCACTCCATAAACCAGGCGTGGTGGCTCATTCTTAAAATCTCAGCACTCCAGAGGTCGAGGTTCAAGGTCAGCCTCAGCTACATAATGAGTTCAAGGCCAGCCTTGGTTATATGAGATCCTGAGGGGAGACATAAATTACTATCTATTTATTAAACTTATTTTTAAGATGTAGTTATCGGTATGTGTACGGTTGCTTTGACTACATGTATGTCTATGTACCATGTATGTATGTGTGCAGTGCCCAAAGAGGACAGAAAGGGGCATCAGACCCTCTGAACTGAAGTTAAAGATGGTTATAAACCATCTTGTGGGTGCTGGTAATGGAACCCAGGTCCTCTGGAAAAGCAGCCAGTGCTCTTAACCACTGAGCCATCTCTCCAGGCTCCTCATAAATATCTACTTTATAAGAGGGATGATACGTGTGGAACGCCCTTGGAGCCCCATAAAGGCAAAGGCTGTAACAGTCTCACCTCTGTCCCTTTGCAGCAGCTACCGTAGGCAGGTTCTCTGTAAAAGGTTGATTTGCCATTAGTGCCCAGCCTCCTTCCTCAAGACCACAGCTCAGACACTTCAGCGTCAAGTAAAACACCTGGTGGCGGCTGTCATTCTTTCCTACACCTCCACAGATCAGTCTGCATCTTACTTACATTGGTAAACTGTCAGAGTCATGTACAGCAACTCTAAGGTAGAATTATCACCAAGTTTGAAAGACTGAAACCACATATCAGAGACAAGGGATGCGACTATAATTTTTGACCAGAGACTCAGGCTACCAGCTCCAGACATTTCAAAGATGATACCCATCTAGGTGTCCACTTTCTCCCAAGGGACTCCTGGGAATTCACCTTCTTGTCCATGGCCCTAGCACCAAGCAACAGTCTAGGAGGTAACACAGATTTCTTAGGACCCCACAGAAAGGAATCTCACAAATACCTTTCCAGTTTGATCTCCTCTTCAGAAGTCACAGGATGAGGAAGTGGGTCAGCGCACTCTCACACTATCCTTGCTGTAGACTGGGGCTTAGGGTACAAACACCTCAAAACAAAAGTGTGAACCCACTGGGGTCTGGTCTAACTCACTTGTTTGACAAAAGGAAGACTCTGAGGTCCAGATAAGGGAAGGGACTTGCTCACCATCATACACCTAGGCCATCAAGTTTCCCAGGGCTTCTCTTGAGAGCTAACCAACTCCTCCAAGGATTGGAAAGCCTATGGCCTTCTGGGGAACAACTTCAAGGTGGGAGCAGGTGCCCAGATCTGGAACACCATCCCACATTCTCTGTCTTCCCTCATTCTAGGAAACCTCACTCTGGTGTTAACTCTCTGAGCGTCTCACCCTTCCTCACCCAATTCCAGTAAGGAAAACCAGGCTATGACACGGGCAGGCAGTGGTTGAAACACACACACACACACACACAGACACACACACACACACACACACACACACCTATGAAGAATCCTCAAACTCAGGCTCTGGGAAAGCTGCCAGCAGAAGGGAGGGCACTCGAGCATCACAGAACCCCTTTGGACAATCCCTGATAAGGAAGCTTAGGGCTCAGAGAAGTCAGCGAAGCTGCCTCCCTGAGTTGACATGAGAAAAACTCCATGCTTTGATGAAGGTTCAGCTTCTCTGGGCAGCTGGATTGTTTGCCCCAACCTCCCATCTGACAGGATGGAAGGCTCTAGAGAGGTGGTCAGGGTCAGCTGGCTTTTATTCCTGCCAGCAAGAAGCTTGCCCCTGGGGTAGCAGATAACCCACCCATTCCTGACTCCTTCTCAAGCCTCCCAGGAAGCTACTGGGCTATCAATGCCATCACTTTAGGTGCCAAAAACTTAACAGGGGGCTGGGTAGGGAGGAAAACAGGGCTTTAAGCTTAACTCTGAAGCAGTTAAGGTGCCAGGGTCTCTTTGTCAACAAAATTCCTAGGATGCTAACGTAGTTGGGAACCAATGTCAGAAACCAAAAGAGCACCCAGCTGCCTTCAGATTCTAGAGGACAGGGCGCCAGGGAGTGTCTCTCCACCTGCCCACAGCTCATTGGGCCACACTGGAGGTTCATTTCACAGGAAGTAACCTTCTGGGCCGAGGTGGGAGGAAGAGGTATGAGCCCCCACAGAGACTGGGCTTGCCTCCGTCCTACCGGGAACTGGTCCCCTTTAAGAGAGCCAAGTTGATATATGGCTCTTTCCCTTCTACCCAGGTGCCAGGCCTCTGTCCCTCTCCCCACCCCTTCTCCAGGATCAGAGTGTCAAGCAGAGGAGGCACCCCGAGGTAGCAGCGTGCAGACTGGCCTCCGGGTGCCGCCACAGCGCACAAACCGCAGAAGGGCCATACCCTAGACAGGCAATGTCCCGCCACCCCAGCCCCGGCTGCCGTCGAGCCCCGCGTCCCGGGCGCTACTCACGGCGAGAGGCTGCGCTGCTTGCGCGGCGGGCGGGCAGGACGGGTACCGGGGCACGGCGGGGTGCGCGGCGCTCGCTCGGCTCAGCTCTGCCTCCTGCGCCCGGCGTCCTCCCGCAGAGCCGCCGGGGAGTCGAGGGGGCGGAGCGGCCAGCCCCGTCCCAGGCGCCGGCTGGAGGCGCGCCCGGACACTCGGCCCGGGGCTCGGGGCGCCCCCTGCTGGAACCCCCAGGGGACCGCCCCGAGGTGAGGGCTCGAATGCTCAAGCGACCAGCAGGTTCTCTGCATCCTTTCCCGCCCCGTCGCTCACGAGCTGTGCCATCTGGGTGAAATCAATGAGTTCCATGACTACACAGCCCGATCCAACTGCCCAGAAAATAGTATTTCTCTGCCCTTCGTCACCCACCTACGCACACCCTGAGGAAGTCCCACTACCCCAACTCCCAACTCGAGTATCCTTGGACTGCACGGATTCTAGAGGGACCTCACCTCCTTTGTCTCATACAAGAAAGGCAGGAAACTCTCACGTCCCCGACTCACCCTCTTGCCCAGCTTGGGGTCTGCCCGCGTTTGCCCTTCCCACGCCAGCCCGGGCACCAGTCCCTGTATCATCATCAAGCCTGTCTTAATGAAGGACTTGGGAATGAATTCTTCCTCTCTTCCTTCTGCCAGAAAATATCAAAGGAGAAGAGAGATCGTGTGGTAACGCTGGTGGGTGGAAACAAAACTGAAGCCAAGTTCAGTGGTCTCAGTTTAAGACCAGATGCCCATCAAGGAGGGAAATAAGGAATGTCGCCTAGAGCGCCCAGCCCTAAATCATTGAGCCAGTTAATGCTGTGAGTTTGGCTGGATCTACAGTCCCTTAGGAGATAAACTTCTGGGCATGCCTATAGGAATTTCTAGATTGAGTTACCTGAGCTTTGGGGAAGCCCACCCTAGATGTGGACAGCAATATTCCATGGGCTAGGGTCCAGGACTTAAAAAAGGGGAGGGGAGGGGAGAAACAGTGGACAGTGAGTGCTACCCTACTCTGGGCATTGCTCCAGTGTCTGGGACAGCCTCAGGGAAGATCCCAGATCTTCATGTATGACCTTTTAGGTTTGTGAAGGTTCTAGGTTCTCCTCAGTTAACTGAGTACCAGTATTCAGCTCTCCCAAGCTCACTCCTGGCTCTCTTTCTCTCTCTCTTTCTCTCCCTCTCTCCCTCTCTCCCTCCTAATGTGGAATACAATGTAACCACTGCCTCACACTCCCACTCCCTGATGGACTACACCCTAGAACTGTGAGCCAAAATAACCCCTTTCTTGATGACTCACCCCACCCCACCCCTTGGGTATCTTTTCACAGCAACAAGCAAAGTAACACAGTTACCCACAGGGATCCTTCCGAGAGCTGAGGATGTTAGGTTCTGAGTCATGGGCATAATCCAAAGTCCTGGTCTGCCTCCATTCTTTGTGTGGTCACCAGAAAGTGGAAACAGTTTTTTTTTTTTAATGGATGGTTGTGAGCCACCATGTGGTTGCTGGGAATTGAACTCAGGACCTCTGGAAGAGCAGCCAGTGCTCTTAACCTCTGAGGCATCTTTCCAACCCTGGCATGAATTCTTTTAGTGGCTTCCAGAGTGGTCGTGAGGGATTGGAGAATGGAAGCATGTAAAATACACCCGAGGAGCACACTGTCCCTCAGCCTTTTTAATACCTGGACACTGACAGTTGGCCCCACCCAACTCAGTCTCAGGGTAGATCCCAGACCTTCACATTTGACCAGACAAGCTTGCAGGTTCTGGGGTTCTCAGAACACCATGCTACATAGGAATAGCTACCTACCATCTGGGGGCTTCTGACATCAGTGGGCAGAGAGAAGGACATGCCCTGATGGTGATATGTCACCACACTAGGGAGGTCCCTCATCTTCCAACCAGTTCCAAATATCTCTCTTCCTCTCCTTAGTTCTGTTGCTGTGTAACAAACTTTCCTAGCCTTGCTGACACAAAACAAGTATCTCATTATGCTCCTGCACTCCTGGGGTCCACCCTCTAAAAGTCACTCTTGTGTGAACCCTGCCACTCTTAGTTCTTTCTTGCCATTTCCCTGCCTATGTTTTCCTTATGACTGATATCCACTTTCAACCAGAGCAAAAACAATGTTTTGTCCATCTTGAACTAGCAGATTGCATGCTATCTAAACCTAGTAAAAGCACGTCAAGTTGAACACAAATGTAATCCATGAAAGAAATCACAGCTGTCTCATTCTCTCTTGCTCCCTGAAGTAGTGACTTTTTGGCAACAAAATATGGCAAAAGCAACTTAAGAGAGTGTTGTGGGATATTATTTTAAGATGTGTTACAGGCCAGATAGATTATTGAATCTACTTTTAAACCAAAAAAGGAACTGCTAGTTTTAAATAGTTTACATTGATACAGATTTTTGTATATTGATACAAATTTCAGGTTATTTTGGTTAGAACATACTATGCATACATTTCTACACTTGTTCAAGGTATTGTACTTATATAGCTCATCTAACAATGTAATACAGATTTCTAGTCCTTGAGAGTTATTATTACAAGCTATTTAGGATAATAAAGAAATGCAGGTTAGTAGTTAGTCACCTATTAAATTGAACTTGTAGTCGTATTAGGTATGTTATCAAGGTCAAACAGATTTTAGATAGACAGGTCATATTCAAACACTTCAGAGATCTGCAGAATATGTCATTTAAGATGGTTTAATAACAGGCTTTTTTTATGACAATGAGACATGTTTGCCCCTGGCAGCACCATTCTACTTCAGAGAAGATGATGGGCATCTAAGAAACTCCATATCAAGTTTACTTTCTTTGTGGCAAAAGTGCCCTTGCCTCAACTGCAGACAGTATGCAGTCCAATTTGGACAAGCAGGACACAAAAGAAAGTGACTGCTTAACTTTGCCAAGACAAGGTACAACAGTCCTTCAGAGTATCCTGCTTCACAGAAAAGTCTGTCATATATTCTAGGTCTGTAGGTCAAAGATGTATGCCCCAAAATTACAGAGGAATCTTGGGTGACTATCCAAGAAGTCAGCTGTTTCTGTCATTTCTCACATTTTTTAGAAGTTGCTTGCTTGCACTTCTTGCTTACTCAGGTAATATTATTTCCTTCTCAGGTCTCTGAGGGAATTGAAATTGTCCTTGTTATCAGATTCAGCAAAGAAATTCACTGGGTGGTGGTGGCACACTCCTTTAATCCCAACACTTGGAGGCAGAGGCAGGTGGATCTCTGTGATTTCGAGGCCAGCCTAGTCTACAGAGCAAGTTCCGGGACAGCCAAAACTAACAAAGAAACCCTGTCTCAAAAACAAAAAAAAAGAAAAGAAAGAAAAAGAAATATATTCATCTTTAAGTCAGGAAGTGGTGACACATGCCTTTAATGCCAGTACTCAGGAGGCAGGTGGATCTCTGTAAGTTAGAGGCCAACCTGAGCTACAGAGTGAGTACCAGAACAGGATCCAAGGCCACACAGAGAAACCCTGTCTTGAAAAGAGAGAGAGACAAGGAGACCGAGAAAGAGAGAAAGAAAAGAAATTCACTAAAGAAATGTAAAGTAGCTACAGTACTGAAAACAGCCTGGTACTGGCATAAGAACAGACAGGAGGACCAGTGGAACCGAATAAAAGACCCGGATATCAATCCACACATCTTCGAACACCTAATATTTGATAAAGAAGCAAAAAATATCAAATGGAAAAAAGAAAGCATATTCAACAAGTGGTGCTGGCATAACTGGATATCAACATGTAGACAAATGAAAGTAGACCCCTATCTATCACCATGTACAAAACTCAAGTCCAAATGGATTAAAGACCTCAACATAAAGCCAGCCACACTGAACCTTATAGAAGAGAAAGTGGGAAGTACACTTGAACGCATTGGCACAGGGAACCGCTTCCTAAATAGAACCCCAGCAGCACAGACACTGAGAGAAACAATTAATAAATGGGACCTCCTGAAACTGAAAAGCTTCTGTAAAGCAAAGGACACGGTCAACAAGATAAAACGCCAGCCTACAGAATGGGAAAAGATCTTCACTAATCCCACATCAGACAGAGGTCTGATCTCCAAAATATACAAGGAACTCAAGAAA
>PVIU01007459.1:0-17474 GCA_004026605.1 Ondatra zibethicus
GCAGAAGAGATAGGTCCTGGTGTCATTGTTTGTGGGTTCTCCATCTGCCAACTTTCGCCGCCACATTCAGAGAGTCTGGTTTGATCATATGCTCATTCAGTCCCAGGCCAGGTGGATTGGTGTGCTCCCATTAGTTCAGGCACACTGTCTCAGTAGGTGGACCAGCCCCTCACGGTCCTAACTTCCCAACTCATCTTCTACCACCTTCTGCTCTTCACCTGCACCTTGGGGGCTCAATCCATTGCTCTGATGTGATTGTGGGTCTCTGTCTCTATCTCCATCCATCGGATGAAATTTCTCCCACCTCTATCCCCGCCCCTGGCTTCCAACTTTTGCTTGATGATCCTGTTTGCTTCCAATTTTTGATTTTGTTTTTTAGATGGGGTTTTATTCTGTAGTTCAGGCTACCCTGGAACTCACTCTGTAGCCCACACTGTCCTCAAAAGAGCTAGGCTGGCCTCAAACTCAGAGCAATCCTGACAAAATCTTAACTGTTGGGATTACAGGCATGAACCAATAAATCTAGCTTTGTTTTGCTTTTCATTGTATAGCCTGCGGAGACTTTTAAGTCATAAACCTCTTGCCTTAGCCTCCCAAGTACTATCTAGGTTCACAGGCTTGTGTAAGCAAGCCTGGCTTGTGATTTTACTTCTTGAAGTCGCAAGCCTGGCTTGTGATTTAACTTCTTGAAGTCTCAATTTCCATAGAGTTTTACAGTGAAATTCTATGTACAAAATACACTCTGAGAAAGCAGGTACATGATGAGCCATTGCCAGTAGTTGCTTAGTAAATGGCGATGAAAATATCCTTGAGTATCAATAAGTTTCTGAACTCATCCTATATAACCTTTGAGATTATTCATGCCTAGACTGGAGTAACCGACTGCTATGAATAAAGAGTAGTATTCTTGGGGTTACCCCAAGTGGAACCAAGTGGTGGGAATTAAACTCCACCTAAAGCAGCTTAGAGCAGATGAAGCTCAACATACTACTCTGGAAAGTGAAATGAAGGAAGTTGCATAAGCTCTCCATATGGGTGGCTCGGTAGAACATCAGTGGTTCTCTCGGAAGGAAAATGATTTTAGCACAAGCATGTTCTTTCTTTGCATACCCAAGGAAACAAAAAGCAAGCTTAAAGTTTCAGAGCCTTTGATGTTGAAGTGAGGTGCTGACCAGTAAGATGGAATATTCCCCATTTCCCTCCTCCCCTTTCTCTACCCCCATGTGGTGGTTTGTTGTTGTTGTTGTCAACTCGACATTAGCTAGGGTCATTTTGGGAGAAGGAACTTCAATTGAGAAAATGACACCACCAGACTGGCCTGTGAACAAGCCTGTGATGCATTTTCTTGATGAGTGACATGGGAGGGCTCAGTTCACTGTGGGTGGAGTCACTCCTGGCCAGGTGGTCCTGGGTTCTAGAAGAAAGCAGGCTGAGTCAGTCATGTGGAGCAAGCCAGGAAGCAGCACCCCTCCCTGGCCTCTGCATCAGCTCCTGCCTCCAGGTTTTGGCCCTGAGTTCCTGCCCTGACAGTGATGGAGTTGACCTGAGAGTTGTAAACTGAAACAAGCCCTTTCCTCCCAAAGTTGCTTTTGATCATGGTGTTTTATCATAATGATAGAAAGCCTAACTAAGATACCCCTGCTCTCATTTGAAGGTCTCATGAAATACCCCCCCAATGCTAATGCCTTCACTTTAATACATGCATTGCCAAAAACTCTCCTAAATATTTCTGAAATCTTTCAGGGTTGGAAAAGCATTTCAGAATGTTGTGAAACCCACAGAGGTCAGAAACACTTATAAGCTGCAGAAAAATTTCCAAAATCTACATGGATGCAAACTCCCTCTTTGAAAGTTGCTTTTATTTTATTTTAAATCATTGCTTCTGCCAGTTGGTTCTCCTTAACCTTCATTGCTTGCTGACTTCAAGACATATCTGTGCTTATTTGAGATTTCCAAGTATATGACCAGCAAGTATTTATCTGAGACACATTTCCCCCATAGTGGTTCCAACCTTCCTAATGCTGGGCCCCTTTAATACAGTTCCTCATGTTGTGGTGACTCCCAACCGGAAAATTATTTTGTTGCTACTTCATAACTGCAATTTTGTTACTGTTATAAATTGTAATGCAAATAATTTTGGAGATAGGCAATTGCCGAAGGGGTTGAGATCCACAGGTTGAGAACCTGGCTTAAACCATACAGTATTGATGAAGTAGCTTTCATTTCTGTAATAGCAGCTAACTATACTGTCCATGCTCTCAGAGAAAAAGTGTTGGCTGAGGTCTCCTTCATCAACACAATGACTCTGGCCCTTGAAGGGTTCTCTCGAATGGCAAAACACATAGAAAGGGATTTTCTTCATATTTTCATCATGTTTCCCTTCTACTCTTCCAAGTTTCATGATTTTTCTGTCTTTGTTCTTTCCCTTGAGGTTTTACCACCCCTAATTGTCCCCTTTCCTGTTCCTGTACCTAAGTCAGCCTTAGAGCCGTCTGAAAGTTGGAAAAAGTACCTCCCTGCAACTGGAATTGCTGCCTGGGCAGACACTCACCATTCTGAAATGGGCATATCTTTCAATGGGAGTCTCTTCAAGGAGAGAACTGGATGCAAGCTAATGACGGGGAGAAAGAAAGGATTTGCGGAGTTGATTCAGGGAAGCCTGCCATAGAGTCAGTCCTGTCAGCCAATCAGAATGGCATCCTTGGTTTCAATGAAACAAGCCTGTTCCCATCCATCTAGACAAAGGTAACTTTTGTTCTCCAAGTGCAAGGCCAACTCCAATACCGTCAGCAGTTTAAACGACAGGATTCATACATACAGATGCCATCAACCAGTGGATGCACACAGCTGGCAAAAGTTGAGCACACACTGAACATCGTCAGACTTTTTTCTGTTCATTGTTTCCCACAGCACATGGCCCAGAACTGTTCATATGCATTTACACAGCACAGCACCACAGGTGTTAGAAGTAGTCTAGAAATGATTGCACTTATCTGGGAGGATGCATGTGAGCTACATGCAAATATGTGCCAGTGTATGAAAAGCGTCTGAGCACCCACGGAACAGGGTTCCAATATCAGTTTCCTGTGGATACCACAGGATAACCTGACAATGTGACAGAGCTCACTGTTTTGGCCCCCTCATCGAGGAGCAGAAATTTAGTCCACAGGCAGCTGAAGCCATGTGAAAAATGTGATCCATCACTTTTTTCTAAAGAAGACCAGGTGTCTCAGAGAGTGATTCTTGCTCTTTCTGAGTGATCCTGCATGGATGGGCCTATACCATAGAAAGCCCTTTGGGCCCCTCTAGCCCACGACATCGGGTCACATTCACAGTCACGCTCCTTCTTCCGGCTACTCTGGGTAGGAAGTTGGATCTGTCAGAGAACATCCTGCTTATTTCTAGAGATTTCCCAAAGTCATACCCCTTGTATGCCCTTGAGTTGGTCTGTCTGTTCAATTCCTCATCTTGTTCCTTTCTTCCTACACTGGGTTTTGTTGGTGGGGGTAGCCATCATGAACATGTTGGTGTTCAGGCCTCGGCATCTACCTGGCTGGTACCACCTTTTCCACTAGAGAGCTGAGTTATGGGCGGATGCAGAAAAAAAAACCAACATTTTCTCTCTAATTCTCTTCCATACTTGCTCAGTGGGACCAAAAGCCATGCCAGAAGTCTCAAGTTGCTGTGGTTTCCCAGTAATGACTGGCCCTCAGGAAACTGGTTTCTGTTCATTCTTCTCATTAGAGGTACTTCATCTGAATTCCATGGGCCAGAGGGGAAACAAGACCCTTGCCTGTCTTCTCTCCTCAGCTAAACTCCATTTTCTATCAGAGCAACCTTGTCTCCCCTTAGCAAACAACTCCCCTGCCCATCTTCTGTCTCAGACAGAGTGGTCTCAGCATAATACCACATACATAAGAGTTCAGACATCTTTGTGCCAAGTCACAAAATTTGCTTTTACAGATGCATAATTAGAAGGGACACTTTGGAGGCCAGGTGTGGAGGCACATGCCCTTAATCCTAGCATTCAGGAAGCAGAGGCAGGCAGAATCACTGTGAGTTTGAGGCCACCTGGTCTACAAAGAAAGTTCCAGTACAGCCATGGCTGTTAAATAAGAAAAACCTTTTTTTCTTGGGGTAAAAAGATTTCTTAAAAAAGAAAAAAAAATAAAAGAAGGGACACTTTGGAGTTGAACCTAGGTGTGGTGGTGAAGCATGTATTTTTTGCTTCTATATCTCGAGAAGGAAGATGTTTGAGCATGTCTAAATGCTGATAGGAGGGGCTGGAGAGATGTCTCAGCAGTTAAGAGCACTGGCTGCTCTTCTCCAGGACCGGGGTTCAATTCCCAGCACCCACATGGCAGCTCACAACTGACTGTAACTCCAGTTCCAGGGGTTCTGACACCTTTACACCAATGCACATAAAATTAAGAGAAAAAAGTTTAAAAAAATGTTTAAATTGCTCATAGGAGGATTTGGAGAGAAAGAAGGTATTGACACTACAGGAAATGGGAATTGGGAGGTGATAATAGTTAGAGCCATATCCTAAGTAGATGACCTTGTGAAGGGAGTTTTAATAAGTTACATAAGACAAGGTTCAAGACTGTACGAGTGCAGGAATAAACTACAAAGGAAACGACAAATATTATGTGGCAGCAGCAAGGAGTTAGTTGAGAAGAACCCTCCTGAGCTGACAGCACAAAAGCTGACCCAATGATGTATTTCTGTAGCGGGATTAGCTGCAGGTAGAGAGAAAAGTTTCCATAATTTTCAGTGGGAACAACTCTGTTCTTTCTGGTAATAGAAAAGATCTTTCGAGTTCTAGATTCATCATGATCTGTGTGAGCGTGGGGCAACTAAGGTGGCCTTGGCGTAGTCTTTACTTCTGCTTGAAAGGGTTGTTAAGTGACCAAAAAAAGGGTAAGAATGATAAGCCATGTTCAACGCATGAAAACAGAAAGCCTGAAGGAGAACAAAGCAACTCTGCTATGCTCTCTTTTATTTTCCTTTTACATTGCTGAGGATTAAGCCTACACCTCATATATGTAGGCAAGGGTTACCACTGAGCTACGTACCCAGGCCTTACCGTGTGCACTTTGAAAGATGAACAAAGGGAAACGTTGAAATGGAAACATTTGGGACACATGCTATAACTGTAATATTTGAATAATCTAATTCTGGAATAAAGTTACAAAAAAATCTGTAAGACAGGGCTGAAGAAATTGATCAATGGTTAAGAGCACTGGCTATTGTTCCAGAGGACTCAGGTTCAATTGCAAGCACCCACACGGCAGCTCACAAACATATGTAACCCCAGTTCCAGGGGATCTGACACCTTCTTCTGGCCTTCAAGAGCACTGTATACACATGATGCACAGATACACATGCAGGCAAAATACCCATAAGCATAAAACAAAAATAAATAGATTATAAGACAAATGGAACATTTCCATATTTGCTACATCTAATTTTCCCTATTGCTGAATCCTAAATCTTAACACTACTGGAGTACGTTCATGACAACTCAGACCACTACTGATATGTTATTACTATGTGCAGTATCTTAGTAAATTTTGCCACATTCTGTCTAATGCCCCTTTCCTATTCCTGGATGGCACTCAGAACACCACAGCACATTTAATTGTCATGTCTCCTTGGGTCCCTTTGAGGTGTGAGTGTCTCAGGCTTCTGGTTTTAGATGATCTTGATGGTTTTGAGAAGCAGTCAAGGTATTTGTGGTGTCTAGGTGTGTCTGACACTTTTTCAGGGTGATGTCGTGGTTTTGTAACTTCGTAATATTTGTGTCTAACTTTTATAACTAGGCTCAATAACAATACATAGTCCTTTAAAGGTAAGCCATTAAGCAATGCTGGGGAAGAGCAGTCAAGTCACTGAAAAACAGAATGTCTGCTTTGAACAGCTTGGAAAGGACACATTGAATGTGGAACGTCACAGCTGCCCATCGTGATCACTACTACAACCCGCCTGAGAAACTGCTGAGAGAACCAGGACACGAAGCAGGGAGAGAGCGTCTCCAAGGGGGACTGAGATCTTTCCACAACAAATGTCTCCTAAATCAAGACGCTTTTCTAATCATCAAGGACTGGCTATTCAGCGCCACATCAAGTGAGAATTCCTCAGCACCTTCTGCGTAGATAGAGACTTGGAGCTGGACGGAGGAACTCATCCTGAGAAGGCCGAGGCATGAGGGCAGCCACAGCACTGGTTCTATTTTGGGAACATTTCCACATATTCTGCAGCATTATGTTTAGACTTTGGCAAAAACAAGCAAAGGTTCAAAGAAATAACTCCTGGCTTCTTCTTTGCACCCATTATTTTCGGCTAGAGAATGGCATATTCTGAGACGAGAGGGTGACAGGGGATAGCTGGATAACTAACCAGGATGCCACTTGGCCATTTGTGGGGGTTGGTCACCCTGAATCTGAAAGAGCAAGTGCCCATGATGTGGGGTTAATGGAGGCAGAGAGGGATCAAGTCAGTGAGAAACGAGAGAATCGCTGTGTGGAATGCTTGATAATAGCACATTCATACGCTTCATGGAGGAAGGAGGCTTGAGTTACATGGAGCAACTGCAGATGCTTGAAAAAAATATCCACCTTAAGCATTTGTAATCTGCTGGCTGCCTTCTGTATCCCAAAGGGACTCACAAGCTGATCCTTGATCCTGCTCTCCCTTTGTTGCTCCGGCTCTGAGATTTAGGACACTCTCCCCACCAGGCACCCTGTAGCTCCGCACCTCAGGCGCTACATGAACTTAGACTGAAAGGTGCTTTGCTCGCCAAGTGAAGGTGTGCCCCAAGGGGATGTGTATATAGTGGCACGAAGGACGTCCCACAGCTGGCTGGTGGAAAATGAGCAAACAGCTGGAAACACTCCAAGGCAAGATAGAATTTTAGATCCGGAGCTGCTGGGGGCAGGAAGATGAGATGGGGGAGGACTGGAGATGGAGGAAAGTGGAGGGACTTAGGAGCCTCTGGGGATATTAAAGAGACACACCTGGTCAAGGGCTCTGTACAAAAATGAGACATTAATTAATGCCCTGATAATAAATAGGATTTGTTGGGCACATCAAGATTTCCCAAGCATTGCTCTTTCATTTTATCACCTTTAATTGTTCAATGCTCTGTTGGAGGAATCATCTTATTATTATTGTCTCCATTTTGCAAATAAGATTTGGAGTCCTAGTGAGGTCAAGGACTTTGTCCAGGGTCTCAACTAACGCATGGCAGACTCTGAGTCGAATCCATAGCTTGTGCCGTCATCTTCTTCCTGCAACATAGTAAGTCAGGCATGACAGAGTAAGGGGCCCAATTTCCCAGCTCAGGTCTTAAGCTCCACTCAAGCTGTTTTCTCAGAGTAAAGCCTACGGTTTTTTGCTATGAATAATACCTCACCCGCATCTCCAAAATATGAGGAGTGAGGTGTGGACAAGAGATGCTTTCCACCACTGGGCTTTAAAGGCAGGGAACTGTAAGAGGTGGAAGCAGCACAGATGGCCGCTCTCTGTCTTGTTCCCTGCTCCCTTTCCAAGTGTTTGCTTGTACTGCTTTACCCACTGCCCCGGATTCTCACCCTCTTGTAACAAGAGGCACTTGCTATGTCTGACCTTAATGGTTCAAGTGATGGGCAGTGCATCCGGTGCTTCCACAGGGTCCTTTACCAGCAGGTGGACCGCCTCACCAGCTCCAGTCCAGTTGGTAGGGCCTGCATGCCTTTCCTTCCGTTCCCAATCATGCCACAGCTGCCGTCATTGATATAGTAATACATTTGAAAGCGTGAACATAGAGATTTCGCTGAGGTATGGGTTCAGAACATTGCTCCGTGAGGTCCTGCTTTTTTCCCACATTACTGGAGCAGCCGCTGGGCCATGCTGCTGCTGACAACTGGCAACAGCCGCTCAGGGATTAGCAGCTGCCTCGCTGCAAGACTGCAGCTGACCTCTAGCGCCAGGTTCCCGGAGCCCTCTCCTTCGCTTGGGGCTCTTTCTCCTGTGTCCTCTTCCCTTTCTCATTTGCCTGGCTGTTTCTAGACTTTCAGGCTCGCTCTCTTGTTTCTATAACCTTTCTGCTAAGTTTGTCTTCAAATTGCTTCTTTCCAATCAATACAGCAGTATCTGCTGGAAAAAAAAAGGTCCCCTTCTTACATGAGCTCTCAAGAACAGCCAGCGTTCACAGTTTGGTGTTTGTCCACCTTTCTCATGACTAGTGTTAAAGAAAATTCATAGAAATATGTTGCTTTGCACTGAGCACTTGAGCCAGGCTGAACAATACAAAGCAAGATTAAGTCACTTTAGTTGAAGTTGGCTATGTGATATTCTAAGAAACCAGAAGCAGGGTGGGTCTGGGGGAGCTGGAGAGGAAAAGAGATGACAAAGAGAAGATGAAGAATTCTTCTATACTGTGTATCCATGACAACCTGTAAGTTTGAAAAAGCCTCATGTGCTTAAAGGAATTTTATTAGTATTCTTTTAATGTGTATGGGTGCCCTAGGTATGTGTGGCTTCTGAGGAGATCAGAAGAAGGTGTCTGGTCCTCAGGGACTGGAGTTAGAGATGGTTTGGTGCCACCATGTGGGTGCTGGGAATCAAATCCTCTGCAAGAGCAGCTGATACTCTATAACCATTGAATCATTTCTCCATCCCCCTCATGTATATATTGATATCTATATTTACATCTGTTATTTGGCTGCTTACAACCTTTACCATACCTCTTGGTTGTTATTTCTCACGGAAGAATTAAAACTTTTAAAAACTTTTAAAAATGAGAGGGCTATTCTGTTTTCTTTCATCTGAAATGTCGAAATTTTCTCTCAAGGAGATGTTTTTGGTGCATGCTTTTGTGTTTGTGTGTGTGTGTGTGTGTGTGTGTGTGTGTGTGATGTTCAGGTGTGTATGATCATGTGTGTGCAAGTGTTCTTGCCCATGTATGGCATGTGGTTTCTGCTTCAGTCACACTACAACCTATTCTCTAAATCTGGCTCTTGCCTTCTTGGCTAGACTGGCTGACCAGTGAGGTCCCCACCCCCAGATCTGTAAGGTCAGCCTATCTCTGTCCCTTCCCAGATGCACACCACATCACCAGGTTTTTACATAGGTATAGCCAGATGTTTTTCTGTCTCCTGCCTGGTCCTGTAGCTGCTTATAAAATAATCACTCAGAGGCTATATGTTAATTATAAATGTTCAGCCAATGGCTCAGGCTTATTACTGGCTAGCTCTTATATTTAAATTAACCCATTTCTATTAGTCTATATTTTACCATGAGGCTCATGGCTTATTACCTCACATCTTGCTTCCCCAGCAGCTGCTGGTGTCTCTCTCAACTCTGCCTTCTTTCTCCCTGTATTCAGTTTGGTTTTCAGGCCTAGCTATATTCTGCCCTGCCATAGGCCAAAGCAGCTTTATTCATCAACCAATAAAAGCAACACATATTTTCAGCATACAGAAGGGCATCCCACATCACATAGCTATTGGCAGTCTAGACTCAGGGCCTGAAAACACTTTCCCCACTGAGCCATCTTTTGAGCCTCCAAGTGAGAATTTTATGGTATATTTTGCTCCACAGCAGAAAGTTTTAAAAATTTGTTGCCAGAGGAAACTAAAATGGCTGAAAGACACTTAAGGAAATGCTCAACATCCTTAGTCATCAGAGAAATGCAAATCAAAACAACTCTGAGATTCCATCTTACACCTGTAAGAATGGCCAAGATCAAAAACACTGATGACAACTTATGCTGGAGAGGTTGTGGGGAAAAGGGAACACTCCTGCATTGCTGGTGGGAATGCAAGCTTGTACAGCCCCTTTGGATGTCAGTGTGGTGATTTCTCAGAAAACTGTGAAACAACCTTCCTCAAGATCCAGTAATACCACTTTTGGGTATATATCCAAAGGATGCTCAATCATGCCACAAGGACATGTGCCCAACTATGTTCATAGCAGCTTTGGTTGTCATAACCAGAACCTGGAAACAACCTAAATGCTCCTCAACAGAAGAATGGATAAGGAAAATGTGGTACATTTACACAATGGAGTACTACACAGCAGAAAAAAATAATGACAGCTTGAATTTTGCAGGAAAATGGATGGAGCTAGAAAACATTATTTTGAGTGAGGTAACCCAGATACAGAAAGACAATTATCACATGTACTCACTCATAGGTGGTTTCTAAACATAAAGCAAAGAAAACGAGCCCACAAATCACAATCCCAGAGAACTTAGACAACAATGTGGACCCTAAGAGTGACTTACATAGATCTAATCTACATGGGAAGTAGAAAAAGTCAAGATCTCCTGAGTAAATTGGGAGCATGGGGAACTTGGGGGAGGGTTGAAGGGGAGAGAGGAGAGGCAAGGAGGGGAGCAGAGAAAAATGTAGAGCTCAATAAATATCAATAAAAATGTATAAAAAATAAATAAACTGAAAGAAAAAAATAAATAAAAATTCATTGCCAAATTGATTTATCTTTTTGTGGTCTTTAAATTCCTTATTTTGCTAAAGAAGGCCTCATGTATTCTATGGTTATAGAAATAACTTTCCTTATGCTTGTCTTGGATTTTCATATGACATTTTATATTTATAAATCATCTGAATTTTATTTTATTATGTAACACAAGGTTGAAAAATTTCTTTCAATTGTATTGTCAAAGTACACTCCTTCCTAATGAAAAAATATTGTGTGGATTGATTGCAGTACTACAGATAAATTATAGACTATCCCCCATGTTAGGCAAGCACTGAACTCTCTTCTTAGCCCTTTTCTCCATTTTGTTTGGAGACAGGGTCTTGCTATGTTCCCCAGGCTGGATTCAAACTCACTCTGTAGCCTAGACACCCTTGAAGTTGTAATTCTCCTGCCTCAACCTCCTGAGTACCTGGGATCACAGCCTGCATCACAAGGGCAAGCCTATATCTTTGATTGTGCTTATTAATTCTAGCCAAGCAAGCCCAAGGTCTGCAAGGAAGTTTATAGAGAGCTTAATCTAAAGACAGTTTTATCTAATCACCAAGACAGACTCAATATTTCCCATTTGTCATTTTAAAAGGTATATATTTAAAAATTCATTGACAAATGATAGTTAATATGGCTGAGGTGGTACATGCCTTTAATCCCAGCATTTGGGGGACAGGGACAGGTGAATCTCTGTGAGTTTGAGGCCAGTATCATCTACAGCGCAAGTTTTAGGATAACCACATGTGTTATACAGAGGAACCCTGTCTCGAAAAGCCAAAAAAAAAGCAGACAAAAAATAATTATAATATATTTGCAGTGTGTAATTTGACATGTTGGCATATGTATAAACTGTATACAAATCAAATCAAGTTAATTAATGTACTCATTACCTCATGAACTTATCATTTTTTGTGGTAAGAACATTTCAAATCTACTCTTCTAGTTATATTGAAATATGCAATATATTCATATTGACTGCATCTACCACATTTTGTGATAGGTCATTAAATGTATTCCACCTGTCCAGGTGAAACTTTGTACTCTTCTTCATCCACGGCCCACTCCCATCACCATTCTGCTCATGGCTTCTCTGGGTTCAACATTTTGAGATTCTACATAGTACTGATACCAGGTGGTGTTTGCATTTCTGGGCCAGCCTTATTCCACCAAGCAGAACGTCCTTCACATTCATTTACCTTAGCTTTTCTGTTCCAGCACACCGAGAAGCTAACGTCATTTCTCAGATAGACCTGTAGCAGCCCAATCCTGGTGTGACCTTTTCTAGCAGTGTTTCCCATACTTTTCAATGAATTTTGGTCACCTATCAGGTTGACATAGATGCCTCCTATATTTGTCTTAGAAATCTTTTGTTATTACCTACCTACACCAGCTGAGTTATATATGCTACTTCTTTGCCTTTAAGAAAAAAATTCATGAAGTTTGTCTTCTTTAATTTGTGGGGGCACTGAATTGTATAACTAAGTCATTTAAGGATATTTACAGTTCTCAAATAAACCTGTGTAATAACTTTTTACTGTGGGGCTACCATGTGTTTGCTAACATTTTATTAAAACATTTTTATTTTTATTTTACACTAGTCTTTATAAGTAAATGTGGTCTACAGGTTTTTCTTGTTCTAGTTTTCTCAGCTTTTAAAGTTTATGTAGAATAAATTTTATTGGAATAGGGATAGGTACACTATGTGATATGAGTTTCTTTTTCCTTTTTAACGTTTTTACCTCTAGTGTCTAAAGTTTGATATTTTTCTGATATGAATTAAATTCTTGGTTCACTTTTTCACTTAAATTTTATTAACCGATCTTTGAGGTGGAGCTGGAGAGATGGCTCAGTGGTTAAGAGCACTGACTGCTCTTCCAAAGGACCTGACTTAGATTCTCAGCACTCACATGGTGGTTCACAAGCATCTGTAACTTCAGTTCCAGTGGACCTGACAACCTCTTCTGGCCTCTTCAGGCATCAGGTGTGCAGATGGTACATAGATATATGTGCAGGAAGATCAATCATATATACACATGAATAAATCATAACAAATTTGGAGGTACTATTTTAAAGAAGGGTTCTCTATAATGAATTTCTATTCAATTTTTAATTTCTAGTTTCATTTCTTCTTTGATCCAGGTTCCTCTTCATTCTACGTAAACTGAGATGCTAACTTTTTTGTTAAATTTTTCAGAATATCTGTCATTCATTCCTTGACAATTTCTCATACGTAGTTTTGTTTAAATCACAAAACGCACCCTTTATAGTTTTATCTTTCAGAATCTGTTAGTCTTTTTGTTGTAACCAGCTATATGATTTATTATTTTATTTACACATGTGCATGCGTGCGTGCATGCATGCGTGTGTGTGTGTGTGTGTGTACGTGTGTCATGGTGCACTTGGGGAAGTCAGAAGACAACTGCAGGCATCAAGCCTCTCCTAACACTTGGATCATGATGACTGAACTTAGGTTTGCCACAGGCTTGGCAGTAAATTGTCTTAACCTGCAGAATCATCACAGTGGCCCTGTGATTGATTTTAAAAAGTGGGCCAGGTGGTGGTAGCACATGCCTTTAATCCCAGCACTCGGGAGGCAGAGACAGGTGGATCTCTGTGAGTTCGAGGCCAGCCTGGTCTACAAGAGCTAGTTTCAGGACAGGCTCCAAAGCTACAGAGAAACCCTGTCTCGAAAAACAAAACAAATAATAATAATAATAATTGGGTTAAAATGTTAATATATATTTCTGTATTAGTTCCTTAAGAATTTTGATGTGTTTTGTCATTTTCACCCTTTCTCTCAACTCCTCTCAAACCTATTCCCATTCCTTATCCACCCAATTCTGTGCACCCCCTTTTTTCCTTAACTCATCAAGTCTGATTTACACTTCTCAAATATTCTTGAATATGTGGCCTTCCAGTGTAACATGGTAGACTTACTGGGGCTATACTCTGAGAGAAAATTGACTCTCCTTCCCCAAACAGCTATCATTGCCGATAGCTCCTCAGCTAGGGGTAGGATTTTATGCCTAACTCCCTTCTCCATGCTAAGATGTGGCCAAGCTTGGGCTTGCACAGATTTGTGCATACTGTCAAGTTGTAAGGACAGGATTCTCTTATTACTTCAAGCATTTATTTTAAAAATCAACTCACAGTGATAATCAACTCACTAGTGGCTGCCCAAAACACAGAAAGTAAGCAATGAATGTTGGCCCAGGCCTAAACCAAAACAACTCATTTATACTATCCTAAGGCTCAGGAAACACTGTGAAAGGGCGGGAAGAGAGAAAGACAGAGACACACACAGAGAGAGAGAGAGAGAGAGAGAGAGACAGAGAGAGACAGAGAGACAGAGAGACAGAGAGACAGAGAGAATGTATGAACCCGAATATAGGAAGAAGTACTAACAAATTCCATTCCCTAGATTTAGTACAACTACTGTAAGCACTCATGCACGTCAATTGAGGCTAACTGCATTGAATCCATACAAGACAACTCTATCAACAATCAGTGAAGGGAGGAAGAGGGGCTCACAGGGCTCTACCCTTTACATTTGAATGATTTGGTATTGATAGATTTTGGGAGAATTGGAATCATTGTGGTTAATTACATACTTTCTGATTCCACTAGTCTACAATGATAGCTCCAAACAGAGCCTTGGTTAAAGTTGTAGGTTGTGGAACAGAAGGAATACATAAGAAGGAACCACAGAAATTTGTGGGGAGGAAGAGCATGGACCTGGGTGGCATGGAGATAGGAGGTGAGTATACAAAGAATACATAAGTGAAATTGTAAAAAATCATAAAAGAATGCAAATAAATAAATAAATAAATACAATAAGGATATACAATGAGGAATAAATTGAGTGTACTATAAATATTCTTCATATCCTGCTATCTTCTTTTTGGTAAACATTTCATGAAATATATGGATTTTCTTGATGTAATTATGGCTATCAAATTTCATTGTATTTCTAGTGTTTACTTAGCTTATATATTAATTTCTACATTGTTCAATGTTTCAGACGAATTGTATGTAGAATGTGCCCTCTGTCATTATGAGAACATTTTCCTTGTTACATTTCATTCTTGAATTTCATTGAATTTGTTCGTTAATAGTCTCTCTTGCTTTACTTTTGCTTGTGCTAGTCTGACACAACCTTTGTGTAGCTGTATTTTCTGACATGCTTTGCTTTATTTCCCTAGGAAGTATTCATTATAAGTAAGATATAGTGAGACTTCTAAAAACTGAGAGTCCTTTTTATAGATTTCAACTTTTTGATTTTTTGGTAATACAATCCATTCTTGTTTATTATAACAAATGTATTTGGTCTTGGACTTTCCATAGTATTGTTGTTACATTTCTTGTTTTAGCTTTCCATTTTTTGTTTTTGTTTTGTTTTTTTCACTTTCTCTGTAACAGTTTGGTATGCTGACCTACCAAAGAGGGTGATCATTTTAAGCCTTTGGTTTGGTCAGAGGGTATGACTTTTCAGTCTGGGCCTAAACATCAGAACCCTCCGAAGAGTTTGTTAAACCATCAGAGTTTCTGATTCGGTAAAATTTGGGCTGGGGCTTTATGATTGCATCTCTATCAGGTTCCCAGATGGCATTTAAGCTGCTGGTCCAGGGATCACACTTTATGAACTACTAGCATAGAAGAATTATTCTTCCCATTCTCGTTGATTTTTCTGCCAACCCAAGTGGGTCCTATGACATTCTTCTCATTGGCAATTGTTGCTAAGGAAGGAATTCTTACCTGGGGCTGAGGATAAGTGAATTTGGATTTTTAAAAGTACCTCTTTCACATTCAGATGATTCAGTCTACCTTTCACCTAGTAAAACTTACTGAGCTGATACACAACCTCAGACTTTGATAAAGTAAATTCAACTACATAATAGAACCATAGAAAAAGAACTTACTCTTTTTCTGATGACACATAAGGCTCCTGGAGACTAGGTTTGCTTTATTATTCAGCTCCCTGTCGGTATGATCCCTCCTATTTCACCTGTTTATACGAATCTAGAGCTACAGCAGTGGAGGGGGAGAAGGGGAAAGATCCTTACTGTCTTTCCAGCCGAGTTGACATCCACAAGTAGAAATCCTTGTAACCTTGTCGCTCACCGTTGTTTGCAGGTAGGCACTCCTTGATGCCCCATAGTCCAACTGTCCTGCTGGTTGGTGTCCTGGGAGAAGAAAGGCAACTAGTTCCCCTTTGCCATCCCGTGTTACTGGTACAGGTCCCTCTGTAAGTATATCACAAACCTTCAACCTTGGAGAGGCTTAAACAGTTTTCAGAGATGAGCTAATTAGTCTAAACCCACACCAAGTTGAGAGTGAAGGAGAGTGAGGCCTAACATTGTGATGTTAGTTTAGTTATCCTAATCCCTCGCAGAGATACACTGCTTCACTGCCTTGGTCAGTGGGGATAAGACAGACCTGGGGAAGTTGTCTATCCTCCTTTGATAGGCCCCTTTCTTTATCCCTTCCTTAAGCCCTCCCCCTTCACTATTTCAGTCCCCTATGTCCCTGTTTCCTCTTTCTTAGGAGTATGCCCCACCCTTCCCAACAGGGTAGTCTTTTGAAATCTGCTGAACACACACACACACACATGCGCGCGCGCGCGCGCGCGCGCGCACACACACACACACACACACACACACACACACACACACACACACACACACACGTGGTCATGCCGCGTGTCGCTGCTGTCTCCGGGGTCGACTGAATGTCAAGGGCTTCTCTCTGCCCAATTTCTGCTGAATCTGCGGGGGAGGGGGTGAGCTCCAGTCATTCTATCACATTTAATTTTTAGATTTCTGTCATGTGTTAGTTAATCAAGATAAGTGTTATGGAGGTTTTAAAAAAAATATAGATCTGCTTATTCACTCCCATAGGCAGTTCCAGCTCCGGAGTGACAGAGTGACCACTGATAACAGTTTTATACCCATCCTTTTCTGCCTTCATCTGAACTCTTATGAATGTGTGTATGTAGTTTGTTTTCTCACTAGGGTAAATAAATTATTCAAATTAAGCCAGATATCATTCATTTGTTAGCAATTTGCTCCACAAACGATATTTTATTTAACTTAACTATCTTGAAATAGTGGGATTAAGTAATTTATGGACATGAGAGACTTCTGTGTTACAATGCAGATTCCACAAATAGTGCATACTGGAGCTCTCTCCTTTTATTTGGTTTTCAAGATAGACTCATGCTTTTTATTTTTTTACACAACTGATCATTTATTTCACATTCTAAGAGGATTTCACCTTACCTCTCCCTTCTAACTGCCTAATGGGAAGATGATTTTTACAGTCCATCACCTTGACAGCTGCTTCTCTCTATTCTTGGCTGGCCTAAAGTTGGCCTTTCTATGTGCACAGTGATCCTTGTTGCTCTCCACCACATACAGTGTGACCTTCCAAACACTCAGCTATCTTAGACTCAGGATGCCCAGTTTCCGAAACTGGACCCAATCTCCGGTCCTTGGCTCCTGGCACCACACCTGGGTATCAAGTGGTTTTTTGGTCCCGCTAGGTTATTCTGAGCCACCTTATCCTTCAGCTCAATTGCATATCTGTTAAGCCTGTTTCCTTCTTCAGAGCTGACAGCTGGGCTCCTCTGCAACTATCAGTAAAAGGAAAAAAGACGGGTGGAATCTTCCTGGTGACATTTTGTGGACACTGCCAGAAAAGGCATGTGCTGGATTCGTTGACTGTCTTGCCCAGGGTTCAACATTTCCACAGGGTTAATAAAGTTATGTAATTATGAAGTTTATTTTATTTTATTTTTTTACTGACCTAGATTGCAGCACTCTTTTGGTTGGGTTCAGCTCCTCTCCATTGCAAGCACAACTGAGGATTATTCCCTTCTATTTCACTAAAGTGTCTCAAGGTTCTCTTGGATCTTTCAGCAGGACTGGTAAGTGCAAGTTTAGGGAGGGGTTGCTCAGTATTAAACTGAGCATTCACAGAAGACACACTGTCTTGAATGAGTTTCC
>PVIU01007459.1:17574-91679 GCA_004026605.1 Ondatra zibethicus
CACACACACACACACACACACACACACACACACACACACGCTCCTTCCTCTTCTGTTCACATCAATTTTTTCTGTCCAAGTTTATTTAGCTAGTTACTTGCAAGGTCAGAATCAGAACTCCCACCGACTCCAAAGCTTATACCATCCAGTTACTAAGGACTTTTTAAAAATAAAATTTTGAGTAACATTACAAAAAATGAGTTTAATTTTAACATCTGCAAATATATTTCAGTAGATTTTGTTCTTATTCACCCCGTAGTGTCTTCTTCTACTCCCTCCTGCCCCTGTGATCCCTTTACTCCCTCAAAATAATCCATTCTGCTTTTATGCACTTCTGCTCCATTACCTTATATCAAGTCTTTTTTGTTGTTTATTTTTTTCTGAGATAGGACTTCTCGGTGTGGCACTGCAGTCCTGGAACTCATTTTATAGACCAGGCTGGCCTTGAACTCACAGAGATCCACCTTCCTCTCCTTCCCAAGTGCTGGTATTAAAGACATGTGCCACTACACCTGGTTTCAGACCCATTCTTGATGGTCATATCCAAAAGATTTTTCTAATGAGTTCCTTGGTTTATTTAAATAAGAAACCAAATTATAGAAAAGTTAGTGAGTTTTTTTTTCTGCCAGGGCAGTGAATCTGATGGTATTTTCTCTGTTCGTGACAGACTTTTTTCTAGGGAAATACAACATAACACATGACAGACAGACTGACACACATGGAAATCATGGCAAATCAAAGTAACAATTGTGCTAAAGTCCGACTTGGTACCAAATGAGTTTTCATAAGGATTACTAACAGGATTATGGGTAAGAAGTTACATACAGGAGCAAGGAAGCCTAGAAAACAGCTGCATCACTGAAAAGCCCAACCGAATACAGGGGATGACCCACAAAGTCTGGAACCCTAGAGCTCTCTACATAGCTTGCGGGCAGCTCCGCATATCTAAGAAATCTCCTCTTGGCAGTTTGGCAGTCTGGCAGGCCAGTCTCCTCATCCAGCAGTTTTTTTTTGCTTCTAAAAGCTGGGAAGAGGGGCCTTTTAGAATCTCGCAAGTTTCAGTTTCCCCAGACTTGTTGAGATGATCCCTTGAATCTCTCCAGCTTACTCCCTCCCTCTTCCAGGGAATATTTCAATTTGGAGGAAACTGCTACACGACATTCATTCTTTCTAAGAGAAAGTTAAGCAAACTGAGGGACATTTTTTATTTGTCACAGTGATTTAGTGATGGTGTTAATCATATATGGATAGGGACTGAGGATACTCAAGTAGTATTTGGAACATTCTTTTTTTGTTTGTTTGTAGATTTTTCGAGACAGGGTTTCTCTGTGGCTTTGGAGCCTGTCCTGGAACTAGCTCTTGTAGACCAGGCTGGTCTCGAACTCACAGAGATCTGCCTGCCTCTGCCTCCTGAGTGTCGAGATTAAAGGCATGTGCCACCATCGCCCGGTGGAACATTCTTACATAAAAAACGATTGTCCCATAAAACTTTGAAACACCTGGATGGCTGCTCAAATGGGTATAAAACCTAATTACATTTACCCGAATCCAGAGTCTAACTCTATTTTTACATACAACTAAATAATCTTTGCAATTTCCAAGAATAGAATTATTGTGTAAAATTAGAGAAAAGTGTGCCTTTTATTTTGTTTTGTTTTGTTTTTGAGACAGGGTTTCTCTGTTGCTTTGGAGACTGTCCTGGAACTAGCTCTTATAGATCAGACTGTCCTCGAACTCACAGAGATCTGCCTGCCTCTGCCTCCCGAGTGCTGGGATTAGAGTCATACACCACCAAAGTGTGCCTTTTATTTGACACTGAAACTACCATGGATTAATTAACACTTTGGAAAACATAACATGGCTTAATACCATAGACATTAACAATACAGATTATGGCTTCACACTCCATGCCATAAAGGTGTAAACAACTGACTTTTTCAATATTTTGTGCAACCATGATCAAGTATGCACACATTGAAATGTGAATTATTGCACTCTCTTCTTCATTCTTTAGACACTTTATTTTATACATAAAGCATGTGTAACATTAAACTAGATTAAAATACAAATCAGCATAATTATGAAAGAAACAGAACACAAGAAATAAAGCACTATGCATCGATCATACTCTCTTCCTAAAGCCGAAATACCCTAACCCTGAGGGTTTTTTTTTCTGAAGATTTTTTAGGTGCATATTTTGCCTACCTGTCTGTCTGTGCACCACGTGTCTGCCTGGTGCCTACAGAGGTCAGAGTGGGATGGCAGATTCCTGGAAATGGAGCCACCATGTGGTGCCAGGAATTGAACCCATGTCCTCTGAAAGTGCAACCAGTGCTCCTACCTGCTGAACCATCTCTCTAGCTTCTTAAATATTGTTTTTAATTTTCTTTAAGGAAAATTTTTATTGTATTTAATATCATAACTGAATCTGTTTTTGGGGTGTTAATTTTGAAAGAATAGGTTTTTGTTAAGTATGTATGCCTAAACAATGATTTTAAGGTTTGCAAAAATAGAACTTTCTTGTATCTATCCTTATTCTCGGACTTCCTTTTTCCATAAACTTATTACTGAGGTACAGTCATGTTGTTTTGTGGGACTGTGTTTCATTTTTGCTGATGTATGATACTCCATAATGTATTTATGCATTTTGTTGATAAACATGTGGGCTGCCATTTGATGCTTGCTATAATGAATATATATCATTCCTTTTTATGGTTCCTGGTGAACATTTTCAAGAGAACAGATTAAGACCTGGAATTTTGGGGTTATAGAGTGTGCATATACAAGATATTGTCAAATGGTTTCCCAAAAGGGTTATATCCATTGATAAGCAGCTCTTAAATATATAAAAATTCTTAATACAAATCTTCATGATTTTTCTACTGTCACACATCTTATTTTTTGCCATGAACTTAAAGCACTGTTTATAATATTGATTTGTAATACTTACAGTATCTTAATTGGCATTTCCCAGAATGCTAATGAAAGTTGCCATCATTTTCTGTGCTTATTGGTCATGTGTGTATTTTCTGTCAAATGAATGCTCATGACTTTTGCCTATTTTTACCTTGCTATTTAAAAACTGTCAGTTTAATTTTTTGGATTATTGAGATAGGATTTCTTTGTGTAGACTTGGATATCCTAGAACTATCTCTGTAGACCAGGCTGGTCTCGAATTCAGAGATCTGCCTGCCTCTGCCTCCTGAGTGCTGGGATTAAAGGTGTGCGCCACCACCACCAGGCTAAAAAAAATGTCACTGTTAATATTTCTATATAGAACTTTTGTTTTCACTTCTTATATTTGTAGGGTGTCTTTCCATGCTCTTTATGGTATCTTTTTAACCACATAAATGCAAACCTATTGGACATTATTTTTATGGGGCTTTATTTTTATTAGAAGCACTTTCAGTGTCTTGTTCAGGAAATTCTCCATTACTGTAAAGTCAGAAAGGTTGTCTATAATTTTTTTTTCTAAAAGTTTTAAAATTTGCTTTTTCACATCTAAAACTTAAGTCTATTGGACTTTATTTTGTATGAGTTCTATAGTAAGTATCTGTCCATTTTGGCACACGAATATCCTCAGGGATCTGCTATACTATCTCATGTGTCACAGATGCATATACGTGAGGATCTGATTCTGTGCTGACAATTTGTTCCATTGATGAAGATATCACTAAAGGTACAATAGTGGCCCTTACAGCTTGATGGTAGCCAACAGCTATCTAATTGAATCGAAGGTCTACTCAGCGAGACGATGTTCATGCCTGGTAATAGAAACCTCATCACATATCTGGGAGATCATGTGTCTTAGAAGGGAACCTATTTCTGCCACTTTACCAAATCAGTATAATGCCTACCTGCATTCTAACTGCCCACAGGTAAGTGCAGCCCCCACCTCTCATCAAGGAAGCTTCTCTTTGCAGCAGAAGGACACCATCACAGAAAGCCACACTGATCAAACTGCAGAGAACAACTAACCATGCAGTTACCAGCCCCAGATGATACATCTTCAACACAATCCTCACACCTATAGTGCAGGAAACATCATGGAAGAAGGGGGAGAAAGAGTGCAAAGACCAAAGGACTGAAAAGTCTGCTATGAGATTGTGTCTCCTAAAAATGAAAGGGAAGCTATACACATGATATCCTGACAAAATGGCGGAAACGGAAACTGAACAATGACAATATCAACAGACAAGCTAATATGGACGATTTCTTTAAAGAGAAAAATCTTACAGGACTCTACCTATAGACAAAGAACTATAGTCAACTAACAACTGCAGAGAGAGGGAGAATTAGTTTTTCCTAGGAATGAGCCTCCTGATTGTTTATCTAATACCAAATAGTCAGCCCTGAAGTCATATACATTCAAGCAACCCTAAACACTCATTTATACATTTAGGAGTATGTGTGTGTTTAAAAATAATAATTAAAAAAAGATGCTATGAATTTCAGAGGGAGTGGGGGGATATGGGATAGGTTGGAGGAAGAAGAAAGAGAGGTAACTAATATGATTCTATTTTAATTAAAATATTAATAAAATAAAGTAAAACATTGGGATTCAATGGGTTATCAATTATTTCACTGAGTAAGGATGGAGGATCAGCCTAGAGTGCAGTGGTCAGAATTAAAGTCCTAGTTATTAGTGTGAGAGAAAGAAGGGACCTAATTGGTTGGGAAGAAGTCATAAACTTTTTTACTGATCTGTGGATTTTCCTTATGGTACTGACAAAAGCTATCACTAATGATTGGTGCATTTGTAGGATACTATGGCATCCCTCAGATGAACTACTATAGAAGCTGATACTGTGTCCTGAGAAACCAGGACTCTGAATGCTGAGGGCAGCGCTTTGATGGACAGGAAAAAATGCTAGAAAGATGAGGGATTACTATATGTCTAGCCCAAAATAATCAAAAATATACAAGAGAAAAAATGATAAATGGACCAGAAATTTTCAGCAGAAAAATGTTCCCTCACAGGACACCGTTTGTGAATGATCTAGAGCCTCCTAGACAGCACAGTTGTGGAGACTCCTACTAGAAAGAAGAGTGATAGTAGCTTCATTCACTATTTGTATATGTTCAAAGGGATGCTTAAGCTGCTTTGATTTTAGAAGGAAGTAGTTGTGTGATTAGGGCTTCACTTGTAAGCAGCTAAATTGAAAAGGGAGTTGTATGTTGCAGGCTACCTTGTCTTCTTGTCATAATGCCGGGAACCGGACAAAACAATCTCACCCATCCTTCCCCTGAGACATTGGGGAGTAGGGACGCCTACTTTTTAAGTGAAAAGAAAGAAGGGCACACCACACACACACACACACACACACACACACACACACACACACACACACACACACACACACACTATTGGTTATGCTCCTCTGGATAATTCTAATAGACTAGGAAATTTGGGTTTTATTCTAAGGATGCCTACCCCAATGGTTTTGTGAGGAAAGTAACCTAATCTGATTTATTACACCAGAAAATTACTCTGGAGGACTTCAGATGGCTCACTGGATAAGGGCACTGACTCCAAGCCTGACAACTGACCTAAATTTGTTCCTTGGGATCCACAAAGTAGAAGGAGAGAACCAACTCCTGTAAGTTGTCCTCTGATTTCCACATAGATGCCACAGCATACCCACTGTGACATGCACCACTGATCCATACACAAAAGAAATAAATAAAATGTAATAAACAGAAGCAAGGAGACCATTCTAGAAGATACTGAAGCAGCTTAGGAAAGAGGTGTTAGCATGGTTGGTGGAAAGTGAAGGCTGTGAAAATTGAGAGATGTAAATTAGAGCATGTTAGTATCCAGGCACAGCTTGGCCCTGCCCCTTAGGAACCTGGCACAGTGTGTCGCGCCCTGTGCCCTGTGTCACACTTGCATGTATGACAGACAGCCTGTCCATTTAAGAAGACAAACCCTGCCTACTCATGCTCTCTTTTCCTGCAGTTCTTCTGAACTCTCTGTCTTTCCCCCTCCTTCCCTTTCACACTCCGTTCTCTCCCTCCCCCTTCCCTCCTTCCCTCCCCCCTTCCCGCCTCATCCATTCTCTCTTCCCTTCCCATTCCCTTTATCTCAATAAACTCCACACTCAAGCTCTGTCTGCATGGCATTATCTCTCACAGGCCGTGATTTGAACACACCCAGGGCTAAAATCCCTACTCCTGCCATATTATAACACAGCATCATCATTTGCAGTAGTTAAGTTCCATAAAGCCATTATGAATATTGTGTTAGTGAATATCGAACCATTATGGCTATAATACATATTTAGGTACCTATCATAATATTTTTAGCAACTTATAAAACTATAACCCTGTTTTATGTGGTTTTCTGTTTAAAGACAACTTATTTAATACATGCTTCTGATTAGTTAACATTCAACCCTTGACCATAAGCCTGAGAATTCATTACTGAAGAATCTTATCTAACACATGACTGTGACAGATATTTTTGCACAATGAAAAGTATTTTTAAGACTATGGAAGGCAGTGTGAGAGAGAAATTTGATAACTTGTATTTGTCCTCACACCTTTATAACTTGCAGGTACACAACTTAATAACTTATACTTGTAATTTACTGAAATTTGTTTGGTGAGGTTGTCCTTTTAAACTGACAAAACCTCTCAGCTGTCAGACTGCATCAGAGATCTTTGGGAAGGATAAAATTTTATTTGAGTTACTGATTAAGAACTGGCAGAGAACTTACTTGGTTGGCACCTAGAGCTACTCTTCAGGGTCCTCCATGGTCGCTGAAGGTCGTATTTGTCTTTTGCTATTTAGTGCAGGGCCTGCCAGGCTCCAGAAGATCCTGTGGGCTAAGAAATCTGTAGGAAGACAAGCCTACCTTGACCTGAGCAGCTAGGCTGTCAATTCCAGTGATTCTGTCTACTGTCTGGAGATGTTCAGTTTAGATGAAAGGCAGTTTTTCCCAGTGGTCAGCACTTGACAGTTGAAGCAAATTGTGGATGGACGTTGTTTTGTGCCCATTTGTCTTTTGTCTTCTTTGGAGGAAAGAGAGTGCTGCTGCTAGGAGCCAACCTGTCTCTTTTTGTTATGAAAAGTTTTTTTTAATAATTAAATACTTAAGTTCCATATTCCCCAGATCTCTGAGCAGTTGAGGGTTGTTTATCAGGTGTAACTACAGTATAGAATTTGCCTGGAGAGAAAACTTCTTGCAATAAAAGGTTAACGTCAGAACTGACAATAGTATAGAACATCTTAATATATTTTAAATGAGGGTTGGATTAAATATAAAGTATTTTGTAAGAGACTTAAAAGTATATACCAGTTTAAAACATGAGACATATTGCTTTTGTAGTCTGAAATGAGATGCAATAAACAGACAATTATAACATTTAACAGTAAACATAGGTGCATTTAAATTACATGTATGAAAACACACACAGACTGAAGAGGAAATAAGTGAAGTGGATGGTCTTGGTGGGCCCTACCAAAGCCATGCCACTGCATAAAACACACATGCAACAGAGTCAACAAGAGGAATTTAGAGACAAAAACACAAGTAAGATGGTTTAACATAAGTTAAAGATGGCGATAAAGTCACCTGAACCTCAGTTAAAATGGTGGTAAGGTCACCCATGTAACAGAGTTAACACTGGGGAACCAGGCAGGGAATACCTCACTAAAAGATGTCATCGAAGTCACATGACCTCAGTCAAAATGGCAGCAGTCACATGTTGTATGGAAAAGCCACTCAGTAAAGATGGTGATGAAGTCACCTGACCTCAGTCAAAATGGAAGCGGTCACATGCTGTATGGAAAAGCCACAATTTTTGAGCTGCAGGGAATTTAAGGTTAATCATAACAGAAACCTAGAGGCGTGATCCACCCTGTCTCTGAGCCACCATGCTACAAGCCATGGCAGGAAGAACAGGCTGTAATTGAAAACACCCGCCTTGTGGATCCGACCAATCTTATTGGCAGCACTAGCGGTGACAGGGTCCATTTGCCTGTGCGCTGACAGTAGTTAGAAAGCTCCCATAAAAGTGGAGCTGGCGGGACACTGGCAGAGTAAGGGTACGAGCTAAAGAAGTAGGGCATTAAAGCCTATGGTTTTAGGGCCTCTAAAAGGCGTCCACCCCAGGAGGGATAGACATGGATGGATTGCTACCCACAGCTGAAACTGTGAAAACCCGCAAAATGGCAACACCACAAGGCCTATAATGGGATGTCTCCACCTATAGGCAGGGTGCAAATCAGCGCAAACACCGCAGGACCCGTGGGATAACATCCTCTGCCCCTGGGTGGGACGCTATAGCCTGACTGGATTTGGGCAGGGCGACTCAGAAGCCAGAGAGGCCAGAGGCCACTGTGAGCAGCCTTTTACGGTGAGGGAAAATAAAGAAAAGAAAAGAAAAAGAAAAAAGAGAAAGAAAAACTGAGGGACCCTGGGCCCCCAGTCAAAGGTCATTCTGGTCACGATTTTAGCTAAGGGAAGCAATCCAGAGATGAATGTCAGTGAAGGGCTCAACCATAGCCTTAAAGACTGTGGTTGGTGGCTGTCCCCCATTTCTAGGAACACCAAAAGATTTCTGGGAGCTTACTGGTCAATTCCTTGAGTTCAGAGTAATGTTTAAGCTGACCAGAATGGGGGAAAACTCACCAATTGAAGCTGGTGGTGTGCATAAAAACCTCACTGTAGAAATCGCAATCAGGCATATGGAACACATGGTTGTTGTGAAAAAAATACCTGGTTCCAGATCCCGACCCTGGGAGAGGGGCTCAGGGTGGGAGAGCCATCCGAGTCACAGCACCAATGAAATGGATTAATTAAAAAATTCTGTGGATCCCTGAGTAGCTGCAATGGCAGAAATGCTGCAGGTCCTCGAGCAGTGGCAGGCAGTGGGCCATGTGATGGCAGGCATGGGGCAGCGGGTCCCGAGAGCAGCCAGTCCCAGGCAGAGACAGTGCACAAGACCATACCGCAGGTCTCTGAAGGTGGCTGGTCCCAGGTGGCGAGCCATGTGGCAGCAGCGGGTGAGAGACAGACAGATACATAAGCCATGCAGAGTGAGGTTGGCTATTTATTTAGTGAATTATGGAAGTATGGAAGGGAAGGGGGAGAAGGAGAAGAGGAGAGATAAAAAGAGAGGAGAGAAGATAGAGAGAGAGAGATAGAGAGAGAAGGGACAGAATCTGCCTCTCTGAGAGGGAGATGGAAAAAGGAAGAGACTCAGGCTGCAAGCAGTAAGAAATATCTGCCTGCCTCAGTGGATGGGGGAGGGAGTGGGTGTGGCTTTTCTCTTAAAGAAACAGAACAGACCATTACAACACATGTATTTTCTTTGAAAAAGCACATTTGTCCTGTGCATAGTTAACAACATTTATAGTACTTTTTAGCTCTTTTCTTGAGAAGCATTCTAATTAATAGGGACCCTAACAAAAAATGATAATGCACTAAGTAGGCCCCCAAAAAATACTTGATTAGGGTGCAGGGGCTGAAACAAGAAAACAGAGCATCACATCATTTTGTTACCACTTTATTTGTGGTCGTGAACCTGGGAGAGTGGTGCCTAAAAATGATGTGGGCTAAAGTCTCATGCAATAGACAACTTTACTCAGGGCACCAGGTAATTTATATTCTGAGGGCATTCAGGGCATTGAGAGTTAAGCAAGGTCATGTGAGCAAAATTCACTTGAGTTCAAGTTGTAATCAGTCACAAGGGCAAGGTCATGTGAGTTTAGGCTGTCTCCACGACAACTCCAGGATCACATTGTTCTGAATGAGAATGGGTATGACGATGGGTACTCTAAAGTAAAACTCACTCCTATTTACTATATCTGGCAGGGGCACGAAAGCACAGTCCAAGAACAACCTGTGTTACAAGGAACAGAGGTCTTGTTTACTTGGAGATTTCTCACAAGTTCTCAGAAATCTCACACAGCTTCTTTCATGGACTGTGTTCTGACATTTTCACATCTTCCACTTTTATTCTTTAAATGCAGTATGTTCAGAGTGGTTTTGATTCGAAATGTTGATAAATCTAATTGTCATTTGATGTATGATTATCCTATTAAGTATCAAACCCTGGAACAAATGGTGGAGGTGCCTATTTAACATATCAAAGTGGACCTGGCCTCTAGGCTATCCCAGCATCCTTCAGACCCTACCTATTACAGGGTATGACTAGCATACCTTGCCTTCTACCATGAACTCTCTAAACTAGGTGCTGGGCTGCCCTTCCCTATATAATCCAGCCATTTTGGTTACCCATCACTTTTTAAAACTTTTCTCCTCAAAGGGGCACATAACAACAGATATGAAGGAAATCCAGAGAATCATTAGGTCATATTTCGAAAACCTGTTCTCCAAAAATTGGAAAACTTAAAGGAAATAAACAACTTTCTGGATAAATATCACTTATCAAAATTAAATCAAGACCAGATAAGCAAAGTAAACAGACCTATAATGCTGAAGAAATAGAAACAGTCATCAAAAGTCTCCGAACCAAAAAAAATCTCAAGAACAGATGGTTTCAGCTCAGAATTCTACAAGACTTTCAAAGAAGAACTAATACCAATACTCCTCAAATTGTTCCACACAATAGAAACAGAAGGAACATTGTATCAAACTCTTTTTATGAGGCTACAATTACCCTGATACCCATACCACAGAAAGACATTACTAAAAAGGACAATTACAGACAAATCTCACTCATGAACATTGATGCAAAAACACTAAATAAAATACTGGCAAATGGAATCCAAGAACACATCAAGTTGGCTTCATTCCACAGATGCAAGGATGGTTCAACATATAAAAATCTGTCAACATAATCCACCATATAAACAAACTGAAAAATAAACACCACACAATCATCTCATTAAATGCTGAAAAAGCTTTCAACAAAATACAATATCCCTTCATGATAAAGGTCTTGGAGAGAGCAGGGATACAAGGAACATACCTATACATAATAAAGGCAATATACAGCAAACAGCCAACATCAAACTAAGTGGTGAGAAACTCCCAGCGATTCCACTGAAATCAGGAAGAAGACAAGGTTGTCCACTCTCTCCATATCTATTCAATATAGTTCCTGAGGTTCTAGCTAGAGCAATAAGACACCAAAAGGAGATCAAGGGGATCAAATTGGAAAAGAAGAAATCAAACTCTCACTATTTGCTGATGATATGATAGTTTAAATAAGCGACCCCAAAAATTCTACCAAGGAATGTCTACAACTCATAAACACTTTCAGTAATGTAGCAGGATGTTAGATTAACTCAAAAAAATCAGTAGCCTTCCTTTACACAGAAGATAAATGGGCAGAGAAAGAAATCAGAGAAACATCATCCTTCACAATAGCTACAAATAGCATAAAATATCTCAGACTATCTCTAACCAAACAAGTGGAAAACTTGTATGACAAGAATTTATATCTTTCAATAAAAAAATTGAAGGAGACACCAGAAAGCGGAAAGATCTTCCATGCTCTTGGGTAGGTAGAATTAACATAGTAAAAATGGCAATCTTACCAAAAGCAATATGCAATGCCCATCAAAATCCCAGCAAAATACTTCATAGACCTCAAAAGAACAGGACTCAACTTCATATGGAAAAGCAAAAAACCTAGGATATCCAAAACAATCCTGTACAATAAAAAGAATTTCTGGAGGCATCACAATCCCTGACTTCAAACTCTACTACAGAGCTACAGTACTGAAAACAGACTGGTTTTAGCATAAAAACAGACAGGAGGACCAATGGAACTGAATTAAGAAAACCCGGATATCAATCCACACACTTCTGAACACCTGATTTTTGACAAAGAAGCAAAAAATATCAAATGGAAAAAAAGAAAGCATATTTAACAAGTGGTGCTGGCATAACTGGATATCAACATGTAGAAGAATGAAAATAGATCCATATCTATCACCATGCACAAAACTCAAGTCCAAATGGATCAAAGACCTCAACATAAAGCCAGCCACACTGAACCTTATAGAAGAGAAAGATCACATTCAGAGATCTCTCTGCTTCTGCATTCTGAGTGCTGGGTTATCACATCAGCCAGAATAAAGCATGCTTCTCCTTCCTATCTCACAATAAACCTCAAATGAATGCATTTTCTACCAAATTTCCCCTCTAACTTCTGGCAATAGATAATCCAGCAAAGTTTCAGAATAAAAGGATTAGCTTTTTGGCTTTTATTTGCTTAGTTGACTTCTTGTTTCCTTCCCAAATACCACACTTACCCTTTAATCGGAACAAAGCATGTGCAGAAGATGTGGCTAGACCTAAGATCATTTGTTGAAAACAGCGAGGCATTGAAAGCAATGCCCACCTCAACTGCTAAGAAAAATGTTGAAAGCAACATAGGGGATATATATCATTGTGGTTTTGTGTACTGTCCTGAGTCAATATAACCAAAAACCAATTTCCTTTCTTGCAAGACTTCTGTTAAAGGGTTAAGACAAAAGTTCCTCATTCCTTTTTGATACAATATTTGCTGTTATGTTCAATAAACAAGAGGACAGCCTTTGTTCAAGAGATCAATGAGGTCAGGGGCGAGACTGGGACTCTTCTGCACAAATCAGGCCAATTCTTGTGTAAATAACACCAAGGTTCATCTTTTTTTCTTTCGTACTGCACCACTTCTTAATCATGGAGCCTTCTTTCCAGATTCTCCTGGCATGTTTTTAATGTAATATTAAATCTGAAGGAATAAATATTTCTAGAACACAACTGTATTTCTGTTTCAATGCTTACTGAATAAATGTTTTGGCTATTTTCTCCAGCGAAGAATTCTAACTTCTCACCCCAAACTTCACTGGAATTTCAGAGAGTTGCAGTGGGAAAACTTGGTAGGTAACAGGGAGAAAAAGATGGACTGTAGAAATGAGAAAGAAAAAAGCCCAAGTTATCTACCATTGTTTTCAACATTTCAACATTTTTTTTCTTCATTTTAAGAAGACTTAAAAGGAATAGGTTCCCATTTGGGGGCCTTTAATACAAAAACATCTTAAGAAACACTTGAGAGCCGGGCAGTAGTGGCACACGCCTTTAATCCCAGCACTCGGGAGGCAGAGGCAGGCAGATCTCTGTGAGTTCGAGGCCAGCCTGGTCTACAAGAGCTAGTTCCAGGACAGGCTCCAAAGCTACAGAGAAACCCTGTCTCGAAAAACCAAAAAACAAACAAACAAACAAAAGATGCATGCAGGCAAAATACTCATACACATGAAATAAATAATTCTTAAAAAAAAAGAAACACTTGAGAAAACTTGTCAAAATGCAATTTTTATTATATTTTTCAAGTTAGAAAAATATGAACACGTCAAAAATAGTGTTTAGTCCATATATGAGAAGTTCCAGCCATTTAAATGTCATACAGATTATGGAGTTATACAGAGTATGGATAAAGTAATTCACAATGGTTCCAATTTTGTTATTACTAGTTGTACACAGCTTTTGATACTGTTCTCTAGCAACAGAAAGGGTACTACTTGGGTATTTTAATTGTTTCTGCTAAAGATGTAGGTAAGAAAAGCTAATTCAAAATAAGAGTAAGGAAACTCTGAATAGAATGTGTAAGTTTTGCTAAGCACTGAAATAAGGCATGATTTTAATATCAGTTCCAGCCCCTCCTATTTAATTCAATTTTCATAATACATTAATTAGAATACAGTGTTTATTTCTGGGCCAAAGTAAATTATATTTTTAAAGTTGAGTAGTAAAAATTTAATTTTGGTTGTACTACAAAACAAAGCTAGCATATTTAGCTTAAACTATTTAAAAATTACAAAGAATTTTAAAGTTTAGCTAAAAACTAAAAATATATCTTTTTGTTTTTAGAAGTTAAGGCATAAAATTAATGAGTTTGTTTCTTTGACTTTGAAGTTTATCATGAAGATCTTTTCTGGGTTTGTTTTTTTTTTTTACCGCAGAGATGGTTTAATATTGATTTTTCTTTTATCCAGTGCTACACAAAAACAAATTACAAAATTGAAGACAGCTTTAAATTACACAGCTTTAAATTAGGTAATAAGTTGACAGTACAGAACCAGAGGAGAAAATTATTCATGTGGGTGGTAGGTAATACACAGAAGTCTTGGGGTCTGAAGTTGATGGGGAAACCTTAGGAGTTGATTGTATAGAGAGACAGCAGTAGGTTTCTCCCTAACTTGCAGATTCTGTCACCCAGTTAAGTTTACTGATGGCTGACTCCCAGAAGTTCTTGAAGGAACTGGGATGGATACTGGAGACAAGCACGAAGGGAAGTAAGATCTTAAAATATAATTCTTAGAATGAAAGCCAATTTATGACCATTCAGCAAGAATACTTAGAGACTCTGTGAGTTAAATCCTCAAACTAGGTTATACTACCAGGAGGAAACAAGAACTGATTTTATCACTTGGTCATCTCTCGCATTTTTTGACTTCAATCTTGACTTTCTACATTTCTTATTTCCTATTCTCCCATTAAAGCTTTGACTTTCACAGGCACTTATCACATAAATATATTGACCTGAAGCTGCCAAGAACATGTCTAAAAGGTGTTACTGTCAGTAAAAGCACCCAACACTCAAGAATCAGTTGAGAACATTTTTCACCTATCTAGCTGATCACCTCATTTCAAAAGGGTACATGTCAAAGTAAGAAAACAATATGGATTATAAAACACTTCTAGTAATTCAAATATGTCAGAATATTAGTATAAACTAAGTTGAACTGACTTCAAAAATCTACACTTAAATATTAAAACATATGGCCAGTGTTAATCATAAACAGGCATGTGCTTCATTGAAAAATTATCTTAATAACCGTAACACCACTACTTCCTCTTACAGAGCTATGTTGTGCTCTTCCACAGACAGTATTACAAAAGGACTCCATTTGTGCAATAGATTGGATTCACAGTATCTTAGTACCTAGATCAAGTTTAATATTGCCCTGAGAATATCAGTAGTGGAATATATGCATAAGGTAAGTAAAAAACTATCTTTAAAGCTCTTAGGTGCAATAATTCAAACTGGCAGCTACTCTAGCAAAAGTGTTGCTAGCAATAAAAAAAAAACAATACATTTTGTTTTAGCAATACTGGTTTATGGTAATTTTGCAATGAAATATATTAATTCACATTCAACTTCTCTTTCTGGAACTAATGGACTTAGAGAATGGGCTTTTGCTTCTTTAAATACTAGCCCAATCTTGAAAGTGGAAGCAGTCACTTGCAATCTTCCACACAGTGCTGTTAGAAGTGTTATGTGCAGTCAGAAGGAAGTTCTGGTTGAAGAAGTGTTTTCTGTTTCCATCAAACTTTACGGATCCAGTGGTCACAACAAGAATTGTAGTCTGAGACTGGGTAGCTTGTTCTTTAGCAACACAAACAAGAGAAAGATGTCAATTTACATGTCTCAATAAGCTTATGATGTAATGCTAAAGATTTTCATGTTCTGTCCTTTGAACATACATCCCAAAGTCAAAAATCAAATATTTAAAAAATATGAAGATGATTTTTCTATCCAGAAAGATTTATGGGGTACTCTCAACTTTCAAAATAAAGATTATACATCTAACCTGACCATTTGTTTCCTATATTTATTAATATTTCATTAGATGTCTAACGTCATTCATAGTTTGCTTCTTAAGCCATTCTTCAGGAACTATAAGGGGAAATACCATCATAAATAATTAGTTAAGATACTAAGGACCCCATCTAGAGGTAAATATTGTATACTACATTTATCTACTCTGAATCAAATTCTGTCATGTCCTAAGTCATTCTTTCACAGAATACAGTTCTCTGAAATGTTGACAGACCCTCAAACACATTAATCTACAATATGGCATAGATTTTTATCTGTAGGCATTCTCCCTTTCAACAAAAATCACATTTAGATGCAATTTCTCATGTAAGTTGTAATAACCAATAAGCATACACTATTCCAAACTTAATGGTAGCTCTCTGGAGTGAAAAGCATCAAACAATCCCAAAGCTTGACTGTATAAAGTACCTTTCGTGACACTTCACTTGCTCAAATAAGTAAATCTATCTCCTATTAAAAATTACTGCTGCTTTAGGTGTAAACCTCAGTGTTTACTAACAGCAAATAAAGGAGATACTTTGGAAGATCGTGATCTTACCATGCACTGGTTGGCAGTCCAACATAGTGATATGGAACTCACTGGAAGGCAACGTCTCAAAAAAATTAGAAAGGGCTTCCAGCCCTGTAACAACATTTCCATTCCAAATTAGGGTGGCCTTGTCCAAATACAGCCTGACAATTGCCTAAAAATAAAGGAAAACTTTTAAGAAATAAATTTTTCTGCAACATTTTTTAGAAATACAGTAAGAGATTGTAGATGGAATGTAAACAGGAATGTAAACATTTTCATGACTCTTTCTCCATCTCTACTTCCTTTGCCCCCTTGCTACTGGAAAACAATGTGACCATGATATCTAGTTTGCCTTAAATAGGTATTATCCGACTCAATAGACCTGGTATTTCAGCTTTAGCTTCAAAGACAAAAACTTGCATTCCCTCAAATAGTAAGAGTTTTACGGTCTTGCTATTTTAAAATAAATTAAATGATCACAAATCCCAAGCACACCCAGTCTCGAACGCGTTTTCAGTTTCTCCGTTCCAATTTCGAGAATTAAGTCCTAATCCACTTTCGTTCTAGTGACTAAATACATGTGACTTATTTGATGCCTTTATGCTGGGAAGAATTCATTTTTCCAGTGTTGGCATAGTAAGCACCAAAGAGTGCGAAGCACTGAAAGTGGAGTGATGAGAATAAATGTGACGAGGTGCACGTGAGGCAAAATCTAGCAGGTTTAACTCTTTTGGGTCAAGTGACACATTTCTTGTTTTATTTTCAAAGTTAAGTTGGATTGAAAGGATTAAACACACCCTTGCACTGGTAATGAACGACACTACCTCCTTTTACTTTTGCTCTGTATCCCAGGCTGGCCTCAAATTCAGGATCTGGTTTCAGTCTCCTGAATGCTAGAATTACAGATAGGAATCAAGCTTGGCTCTGTTGCACCCACAGGGTTTCACTATGTTGCTCTAGCTGTCCTGGAGCTCACTATGTAGACAAGGATGACCTTAAATTTAGAGATCTGCCTGCTTCTGCTTCCCAGGTGCTGGGATTAAGCACCTGTGCTACTTACTATAAACCCAACAGGCTACTGTTTTGAAAGCAACAAGACAGGACAAATGACAAATATTCATGACAAGGGACAATGAACATCTATTGTCATAGCTTTTCCCACCCCCAGGTCTATGTCAACAATAGTAATATAGTTTATCTTCTTTCTTAAAAAAGTTTTTTTTTTAAATAATAAAAGTTCTGTACTGGTAGAAAACCAAGGCAAGACTATTTGATCACATACTGAAATAATTCCTTTATAAAAATAGAGTTGAGAGGTAAATTACAATGGAAAATCTGATGTGAAACCCAATCTATTAAAAACTAAAAGCATCTACATCACTTGGATCCTTATTGTGACCATCAGCTACAGCTGTGAACCTTAATCAGAAATTTTCTATTAGTATAGAAAATAAAAAAGGAAAACCAGGAGACATCCCTGAAATTGTAGACCATTCCACGCTGTGCTATTTATTAAACTATGTTAACTCAAGGGGCTAAAAGAACGTGATCAACTATTTAAGTACAGGTGTGCTGGACCCAGTGTTATTATACACAGTATTTAATTAATCTCTGAGCTGTGGACTTAGGGCAGGGGTAGGGCACTCACATAGTTTGTTAAGGCCCTGAATTTAATTTCTAGCATTGCAAAAAATTTCCCCCTTAAAAGTAAAATGAGGTTAAGAAAAGTTGGGACTTTGCCTAAGAGCATGGTACTTGATAAAGGCAAACTTAATGACATTATTCCTAAGCTGACATCCCCCCTAATACCTTACCATACAGTCTATAAGCAACTTGCTTTTTTTTTCTTATTACATTTTAACAACAATATGATAAAAGGGGATTCCTTTATTGTCAAGTTATATCTTTTTTAGGGCAAAATTCTTTTTTGGCAACACAAAAAGTATTATCTTTTAATTAAAAAATTCTTCTTAAACTAAATATACTGTAGCAAGTGTAGATAAATATACCTATTTCCCTGTTCTTTTTATACATTAATTCAAGGTTTAAATGTGTTTATTTTTAGATTACAAAGGACATTCACTTTGAATTTTGGCTTGCCTTTTGCAAGTGGCCTTTAATTTCCAATCACTGTCATTCTTATGTGCCTGCCTCTGATGCAGCCTAAAGCAAGGAGGAGTGACCAGTTCTCCTGCTCACACCCTCATATCTGAGTCCCCCATACTTACATCCCCAGGGTCAGCTCTATTGTTTTACCCAGGCAAGGTACAGGGCCCTCTCTTTTGATTGCCATAGGGGGCATACAGAGGAGGGGGTCAGCTCTCCTGCTCACATGCCCTCAGGGATGGTTCACCTGTGACACACCCCCCCACTGCAGGGTCAGCTCTGGTGTCCTGCTCAAATATTTTATTTTAGCTTCAAATAACTCCAACTCATTGAGATTTAAAAAACAATCTTGAACTATAGTAACACTTTGAATTTACTTTAATTTTTTTATATTTTAACTATGTTTTTAATACCAAAACAACAAAAATATCTATTTTATTTAAGAAGAACCCTCAAAAGCTGGTGTCCAAGACGGCATGTAGATTGCTGCATGGCAATCTACAGTTTAACATTCAAACATGGAATTAAGACGCATGGTTTAAGAAAAGCCATTTTTAATTTTATGCCAGTAAAGCAAAAGTGCCTTTAGTAAATTATCATTTAAAAATAATATTATCTGTATTTTTATTTTTTCATGTCTGATCAGTTGAAAGGCATTTGTTAGTCTTTTTAAGTTAATTTGGACTGAAGGACCAAGCTGTCTAATGAACTAACACCTCTCTTTATTCAGGAGGTCTCTTCTGTTCGAATCTAATCTTTATCAATTTTGACAGTATTCACAGCTTTTCTTCTTTGTGAAAACAAAGGCAAAAACTCTTCCCTAATGTAATACATATCCTGGTTTCCATTCTGAGGTCAACACAGCTGTGAAATATATATATATATGTGTATACCATATGAAATTACCACTTCCTTAAATCTCTTCAAATCCAGTATTTCTCTAGGAGTCCATTTAACTTCTTCATAACCTTGGAGATGCCTACTGCCTGCTGTTAGTTCTTGTATAGTAACTGACTAGGCTAAGGTTGATTTTCTAAGAACCTTGTCCCACCCCTCTTCAGTTTCATCATGTGTTGGTGTGATAGATTCTTGTCTAAATTCCTCTGTCTTTGGGCATTTTTCTTATTTTCACTCATAAGTCTTTCTTAAGACTTGTACCTTATCAATCCACTGTTCATATTTGGTACAATTATCAAACCATTTCTCATATTTGGCACAAAAAACCCACTATGGCTATTAGGGATAAAATACAAATTTCCAGACTAATAGTAATTACTAGTACTATGTCAATCTCAGTTAAGCCATTTATCTTTTCATTTTCTGCTTCTATTTTCAAGTCATCTAAAGTAGCACTATATAGGGTCATAAAACCCTGTATTATGATATTTCCCATCCTTAACATGGGGAAGACTTTTCCTTTTAATATTAGATTCTCTCCTTGAGGACTTCCCATGTATCTTACCAAATCTGATGGCTTTTCAGTTTGTCCACAGCTGGCATGATTTCCCTGTCCATGTGGTCCCATATTGGGTGACAAATGTTGTTTTAACAAAATCTTAATTGTTCAATTTTATCAATAAAGACTCAGGAGCCATATGCTGGGGTGAAAGCTTGCTAGCTCAGAGAGGCAGAGAAAGCACTCAGCTGGCCTTTCTCCTCATCTGATGTCCCAGAAGACTCCCCTTTCTCCTATGCCTCTCAAACAAGACTCCTCAAACTGAATGTTCCTCCCTTCTACTTCCTATATGTCTCTCTACCCATCCTCCTGACTCCCTCTTACTCTCTATGTTTTTTTTTCGTGATAATCCCATATTGACTTCCTGTCAACTGCTCCACCTCTTGACCTATGGTTGACTTTATTTAATCCTGTTTAAAATATTCAAGCAGAAAACTCTTGGGTTAAATGTACGTGCTACGATTGAGCCACACCATAACTAGAAACAGGTTTTTCCAGTAAATAATGCAATCTTTGGGTTTACAGTGTGATCAAATATCCTGCAACATTATATTTTTATTATCTGAAACAATTTTTAAATTTAAATATATTTTGATCATATTTTCCCCTCCCCCAAGTCCTTCCAAATCCTTTCCCTAGCTTCCCAAGTAGTAGTTTCTCAAAAAAGCAAAACAAAAACACAATACAGCAAAAAAAACCTCAAACCAAGAAAACAAAATAAAACAACACCAAAAAAGAAAAAACCCACCAAACTGTAACAAAATAAAAACAACTCTTAAAGAATGTTTGTACAGTAATTACTTATGTAGGTCAGATAAACGATATTTAAACAAAGAAATGGTACTTAAACAAAGAGCAAGAGAAACTAAAACACTCACATGTCTTCTTTTGTCCATTGTCTCATAGTAAATATTGATGAATTCCTCAGCAGCTCTACATGTTTGATCCACATAAGTTTTAAAATCCTACAAGAAAATTTTCACAAAGGTGAATCATAATTCCACCGATCCTCCACAAGCACGAAATATACAGCAGAAGTTGTTGATCTATATTCATCACTATAAAGTTGCATATGAAATCAACTATCACATAAATTTGAGTATTATAAACGTCAAGGCACAAATACTTTCAGCTTTAAAAGCAATCTGCTGCTAGTTTTAGGTCTGCGTCTTTAGAACATATTCATCTGTCCTTTTTTTCACTCTTCACACATAACTCTAGGACTTTGCATGGCAACTAAGTAAAAAAAAAAACCAACTGTTTGTAATGGTTGTTCTGTCTCTTTAAGAGACAAGCCACGCCCACTCCCTCCCCCACCCGCTGAGGGCCTGCTTGCAGCCTTAGTCTCTCTCTTTTCCGGCTCTCTCTTGAAGAGGCAGCTTCAGTCTCTCCTCTCTCTGTCTATCTCTCTCTCCCCCTCCCTCTTTCTGCCCTTCTTCCTTCCCTTCCATAACCCCTAAATAAATGTCCAACTCCACTCTGTATGGCGTGCCTATCTGTCTCTCTCTTGCCTGCCCCCCACCGCCACATGGAGACCTGGAGACCATGCACAGTCCCTGCCTAGGACTGCCCACTGCCGGGGACTTGCACCATCCTGGGACCCATGGTCTGCCACCAGCGACCAGCCAGCTGCCCACAAGGCTTGCTGGGGACCAGCTACCTTCCTGCAGCATGGTCTCCAGTGCAGTCCCTGCCTGGGACTGGCTGCTTAAGGCAGCAAGCTGCTGGGGACCCACAGCAAATCCATTACAGTGTTTTATAAACCATTCACCTACAATAGGACACCATAGGGATAGTAACTCAAGGGTGAGTGGTGAGTGTTGGTAGAAACAAGGTGTGAGGGGTGGACAGTCACTGCTGAGCTTCAACTTAGGACCAAACTCGAAAGTTAGTGAGCTTTTTTTTTAAAGTTAAGTATGACATGAAAGTCTAAGTGGCCTCACTCAGGAATTTTTCTTACATAAACATTCACTGGTGTTTGTAAATGAATTGCAAAAACCAAGAAATGAAACTCCTCAGAGTGGTCTTGCAAAAAGATTCCTTAAGTAACTTTGCCCCCACCTTTTACTGAGAAGATCTATTTTTTTGAATGAAAAACAATCGCCATTCTTTGTGGGTGATCAGGAGAGTCTAACTTTTAAAATGCCCAAAGAAAGGCTGACACTGTAAGCCATTAAATGGTTGAGCCCCCCCATCCTCCCACCTGTGATCTTTTCCAAGACGACGGGGGAGGGGCACAAGTCCGATCCCCGGGGCTGGCGGGCCAGACTCTGATTCGCCACTTTCTCAGGTGTCCAAGCTCCTTGCTCTGTATTCAAGTTCCACTTGTGCCTTCCCTTCCCTCTGCTGCCCAGGCCCTAGCTCCTTAGCATCCCATGATGTCACACACTCACCATAGCCATGGCCATCGGGGTGGTTGGGGTGCTTGAAATGTTATGCTCCACCTGCTGAGGTGTCACCACCTCCTTACGTATCTGGCTCCTTTGACTGTGAAAGGATGAAATGTTTAGCAAGAAAATGAAACCCGCAAAGGGCACGTATTTTTCAGCCCGTCCATTGTATCCCGATGTTAAAATCACCCCGATGTTCCAACGTTAAGCAGCAGTTCCCTTCAGTTTCAACCCATTCCACCCATCTGTTTTAATTATTTTACACTGTTTAATTATTTGCACACTGTTCGCTTAGCATAAAGGAGAGAAACAGACAAAACCAAAAATAAATCATCCAAAAAATCCCAACAAAACAACGTAAAAACAAAATAACCTCCACCTCACTCTCATAAAAACAAACACCTTGTTCTTGTAATCTTAACACAGAAAACAATGCATCTCAATTTTCCAGCTTCCTGCCCTGGCACAAGTTAAAAATAAAGGGCCCAGTTATGGGGATGGCTTTATTCCAGGAGGCGGGCCAATGAGAAATGGAAAAAAGCTAGGTTAGTAACCAATAGGAAAAGGGGGCAGAACTTGAGAAAAGGATAAGAAAAACCGCCTACTGCACGATAGGGCTGAAACACTGCTTAAAGTTCTAGAATATTCTTCACTCTGTGCCTCTGTTACTAAGGCCTTAGTTGAATGCCTAAAATTTTTCTGCTGTTTAAAACACATATCTTTTACTTATTCCCACCACACTGAGGGAATTAAAGGTCAAGCACTCCCCCAAAAGCCAAAACAAAACAAAAACAAACAAGCACTTTTCTAAACATTTTTAATTATTTATGGAAACTATGAGTTAAAGGCTATTTTTTATCATCACATTATTAAAACAGCGATTAACCAGTGACTAGCTGTGATTTAAGCTCAAGTAATGAAAATGCCCCCCCCCCCCGAGCGCCCGCCATTTCTTAAAACAGTTAATCCCAACATGGCTCTGACAGACTTCTAAACTTTGAATCAAATATTTCTATAAACTTACTCTTGGTAGCTTGTTTGTGGCTCTTGAGAAGAACAGCCAGACTTTTCATAGAGCTTGTCCCCATGTGACCAGTCGCTACTGTATTTCTTCATAGTTTTAGTCTTCACCCCGTGCTCACGAACGTACTCACGGCAACGGCTTTCTTTTCTGACTGCGCAGGACTCCGCTTCAGTTACTTCCGGTTTCCCTGCTGTGAAGCTTATGGCCATTACTTATTACTTCCGGGGCAGCTACTCCCACGTGACGCCCCACTGTTCTTCATATACTATTGAATCACAGTTTTATAACTTCGGTTCTACCTTTATGGAGCTGAAATGATACATATGGAATCTTACGTATAGTGAAAATGTTCTTCATGTTTCTCAAGTTTCTCAGACTCTCAAGTCCAAAATTTAAACTGATTTTTTTTCTCCAGTTTATTTCTAGTCTATATTTTCTCAGTCAGCTATGTATAAATCTGCATTATATATTGATTGATTTTTTGTTCTCTTCCTATTGTTTATTCATTCAACATATATTTATAGTCCTTTACTGTGCTCCAGGCATTGTGCAAAGTCTCACTGCCAAGCAGTGAACGCAGTTGACATAATACCCTTACAAAGCTTACGGACAAACCAGAGCAGCAAACGATCAGGTAAGTATTAATACATTTTAAAGGAATTCCAAGCAATGAATTCTAAGTAGCTAGTTTTGGCCAATCTCTAAAACATTCTCTACCTCATTTTCTTTCTGTGTCTCTGCCTTTCTAACCCCGCTTTCTTTTTCCTCCTCCCTTCTCCTCCCTCTCACTTTTACCCCTTTCTTCTATTCCCACCCCACAGTAATCCTAATATTTAAAGCCTATCTTGATGTGGTTTTATTTTATTTTTCCCAGAGTTCTCTCCCAAATTTAAGAAAGTCTAGTAAACTATGTTTTTTCACAAAATGACTCCTGTTCCTTGTTATATTGGTGTTGGCTTTTCTTGAATGAGGAAATGTATTTTATATAATTTCATTCAATCTTCATAAAACACAGAGAGGTAGTTATTAATATAACCCATATTTTTAAGAAATTGATATGAAGCTCAAAAGAGAAAAACAAAAACAACACTTGCTAAGATGCCACAGCTCTGGGCTTGAGAAATGGCTCAGGAGTTAAGAACATTTACTGCTCTTGCAAGGGGCCTAGGTTCAGTTCCTCGCAGCTATATTAGTCAGCTTGCAACTGTCTGTACCTCCAGTTCCAGGAGATCAGACATCTTCTTCTGGGTTTTTTTTTTTTGGCATCACCATGTGTGTGGTTTGTGTTCATGGTGGACCCATAATTTAAACCCCAAACTGTCTGATTAACACACTGTGCTGTTTATTCATTTATGTATATATTATTACTTCTTCTTCCTCCTCCTTTTCTTCTTTTTTGATTTGTTTACTCCATATATATCTGTCCTTCAAGTATCTGGGCAAGTATAATCACTTTTGTGAAGCTTTCTCTCATTTCATTTTTCTAGAAACATAGTGCATAGGATGCTACTCTTAGGACTACTGAAGTGGCTATTGGGAGGGAAGTAGTGCTAAAGGAGTAGAGAAGTGCTGGGACTTGGGAAAGGGATATTTGCATTAGAGGAGGAATGAAAACTCAGAGCTTTACACAGATTTTTATTGCACATAATTTTGTGTTATGATGGGAGAACGACTGCACAAAAAGTGCAAGGCTGGGGAAAATGATGCCATAAAAATAAATATTGGGCTCTGATTGTTGGAGCTTTGAGCTGAAACATTTGAAAAACACATTGGATGTGTGTTGGGGTAGGGAGGACGAGAAAACAGCCAGCAGGAAAGAAAACAATAGGTGGGTAATAAGGTTCATCTTCACTAGATAACTGTGCAATTATTTAAAGTGTGGAGAGTGACTAAGAACTGTATTAAACGACATGTTATGACTCAAAATAACGCTATTTTTGCCATCAGTCTGAATTCAGATTCTCTGACTTCGAAGAAATTACCTAGGCATTATAAAACGCAGTCTTTCAACCTGTAAAATGGAAATAATAATAGTTGGGGTAGACAAAATGACTTATTGGAAAAGAAGCCTGGCACCAATACTGATGAACCCCAGTTTAGTCCCCAGGATGCACATGGCAGAAGGAGAGAATGAACTCCTACAAGTCATCATCTAACCTCCGCATTTGCATCATGGCATGCATCTCCCTCTACCCCCATACAGATAAATTATAAATAAGTAACTGTATTTTAAAAAGCCCATCGTTATGAGAATTAAATGAGTCACTCAGAATCTCATGTGTTCTCTATTTGAAAATACAGTTTCCTATAAATGTCAGAGATTAGACAGCTCAGACTCTGATAAAATGAAGTTGGGATAAATTAGATAATTTGAGAGGTAGGGAGCAACATCAGTACAGTTCAGGAGAGAGTTGGGAATTGTGGCAAAAGATACTATCGGACCATAGTTGGGGCTGGTTAGGATTCCTTGTAGCTATATTGTACAACCAGCTCTGGTGTAGTGTGAACCTAGAAGAATTAAAGTTCTTGGTAGTTACCACAATTCTTACTTGAATTATTTCTCTTGCATCATATTTGAGCAGGAATAATCTAGAAAATTGGGGAGGAGGGTTCTGAGTAGTCATTCACTTCCTCGTGGGTCTCTAATTAGAAAGCATCTTAGTCATACGGGAAAATGTATATTTTATATACCACACAATATACTCATTTAGAGCATACAATTCTGAGAGTTTTCATGTAGTCACAGATTTATTCAAGCATTATTACAAACATGGTTCCCTTTTTCAGCTGATTATTGTTCGCCCTCTCAGTTCAGCTCCTGGCAGGCACTTGTATTCTGCCTCTCTCTAGGTGTCTGCCTAGTCTGGACATTTCATGGATGTGGAATGGTAAAAATGTGATCATTTGTGTCTGGTACCTTTCATTTAGAATATTTTCAAGGTTTGACCATTTTATAGCACAATGTCAAGACATCATTCCTTTCAGTTTGCAGAATAACTTTCCACAACACATTTTATCTACATATTCATCCATTGATTGTTATTTGAGTAGCTTCCTCATGTTGGCCATTTTAAATAATGCTTCTGTGGATATTTGTTTAAATTTTTATGTGGGTACATTTCAAATACCAAGCAGTGGAATTGCTGAATCCTATGGTAACATACTAAATATGTTAAGAAACTACTAGCTTGATTTCCATGGTGCCTACATTTTACATTCCATCCCAGTATGAATGAGAGTTTCAATTTTTCTATGTATTTCCCGATACTTTTAATTGTCTTTTGGAGTACAGCCATCCTAGTGAACATGAACTAATATCTATATAATACTACAATAACTATCAGAGTATAAGTAACTTTAGAAAGTGATGCTTTTATTGCCTGTTGATATGTAACAGCATTCACAGTAGCCATGCTATGGAATAATAGGTATCCAGGAATGGAAGCAGGGATAAACTGTAATATGTGTGTCTGTGTGGGCATAATGGAATATTATTCAGTCTTTAGAAGGAAACAAAGAAACAAGTTGTGAAAAAATTCCATAGTATCTGTCTTAGTCACTATTCTGTTGCTCTGAAGAGACATCATGACCATGTCAACCCTTATAAGAGAAAGCACTTAATTGGGTATTTAATTAATTTAATTAATTGCTTATAATTTCAAAGGTTTAGTCCATTATCTTCATGGTGGGGAACATGGCAACAGGCAAGGCAGTCATACACGGTACTGCAGAAGTAGTTGAGAACGATATCTTAATCTCTGGTGAGGGAGATAGGGATGGGCAGGCAGGCAGATGGGCTGGCAGAGACTGATATTGGAATGGACTTTTGAATCTCAAAGCCTACCTCCAGTGACACACTTCCTCCAACAATGCTACATCTCCTAGTCCTTTAAATTCTTTCAAATAGAGCCTCTCTCTGGTGATTAATCATTCAAATATATGTGCCTATGTGAGCCATGTTTATTCAACCCTCAGTATCTAATAACTTAAATATAGTAATTAAAAATAATAATAAAAAGCTGTCATTTGAAAAAATATGAGTGATAAGTAAAATAAGCCAGGCATAGAAAGAAAAATGCTGGGCGATTTCTTTTACATGTAGAATTTAAAAGCTGTCACATGCAGCGGATAAAACAGTGATTATTGGGAGCAAGGTAGAGAAGGGAATGGGGAGATGCAGGTCAAAGGACTCAAAGTAGCAGTCTAGAGAGCTCCCATACAACACAGGCGCCTAGGTAATAGTAGTGTATTGTATAGGGTGAACAAAGAAAATGCAGATGATTTGGTCATAGAAGGATATTGGGTAACTGTGAGATGATTAGTAAGGTGGCTACCTTAAATAGACAAAATGAATTTTATATTTTAAAATATTCTACAGCAATCTTCCTTTTATTATTTATGTACTTATTTTTCTAGTAGATTTGATGTTCCTGTGAATAACTATACAATTTTCACATATTTAACACCTGAAACCCTGACACTCAGTAAAAACCATATAGAGTATATGGTTGAAGCTGAGTGACCAAATAGAATTTCTTCCTTTTGTAAACCTCCTTACATCCACATTCTGAATCCATTCGGAAAGAAGTGAAGGTGTGAATTAATTTCCTGTAAAGGGATTTTTTTTTCTTCCTGTGACGCAGAGGTGAGAGCCTAATCCATTTTCACCTCATTACATTTCCACTGCCTCCTCTATGGGGTATTCACAAGTCTTCTCTTCAAGGAGAACAAGTTTTTCATCTCCCTGCTGGAAACTTTGCTTTCAATTAATTATTTTCAGAATAAAACATGTACTAAGTCTTTTGTATTGGTTGAGCTCTCTGGTTTCAGGGAGTCTTGCAGAGACGCTGCTTCATCCAGACTGCAAACGTCTTAGGAAGATATTGGCATGGAAGATTCTGGCAGAGATGTGCATTTAATTAGCAAGATGACAAACTAAAATCTGAAAAATTCCTTATCTTGCTTTGCTCTACCAGCGAATTCTTCTTCACTCTAAGTATCCATTTCTTTTGTATTCTTTCCTATCAAGTCCCAGATTCCACCCTTCCACAAACTCAAGTCAAAACAAAAAATTATGAAGACAATATGTGATCCTTCTTTGCCTGCCTTCCCAAAGAGAAAGAATATGTGGTTATGGACCTAACGTCATGGTTCAGTTCTTCTGATACCTTTAATTACATTTGCTGATATTAACATAAATTTATTAATGTTTTAGTAACAAAGTATTTTATGGTAATAGGAATTGAACCTAACATTTCACCTGAGCTAGATAAGCACTCTACCACTGGGTTATGCTCCTAATCAATATTTTTAGCATTTGTCTTGCATAACTTTATTCCATCATTTTATTTTTCAGTGTTTCTGAGTTCTAGTATTGATATGTTGCCTTTTCAAAATTGCATATATGTGACAACATATAAAGAAAAAGAGGCCAGAGCACTTGAATTGAAAGGGATGGGGAGATAAATGGGAGGGAATGGAGGAAGGAAAGGAAAAGGGGGAAGGATGTAATTATATTTTAATTAAAAAATGGAAAAATGCATATAGTTGTATTATGGCTGTATGCCAGGAAATATTCCTAAAAACAAACAAGCAAACAAAAACCCATAGAGGCATCTGGGTGTTGTGGTGGCACATACCTGTAGTCCCGGTACATGGGAAGCTGAGTTAGGCAGATCACTGTTAGATTGAGACCACCTTGTGCTACATAGTGAGTTCCAAACCAGTCTGGGCTACATAGTGAGACCCTCTCTCAACCCAACCCTCAAATATGAATTTAGTTACTGTATTAGTCAGGGTTCTACAGGATAACAGAACTTATCTATCTATCTATCTATCTATCTATCTATCTATCTATCTATCTATCTATCTATCTCTAGATATATAAAGGGAATTTATTAGAATGGCTTACAGGCTGTGGTCCAGCTAATCAAACAATGACTGCCTGTGTACAGAAGGTTCAAGAATTGAGTAATTGTCTTTTCCCTCCTTTCCTCAGAGGATGCCCACCTTCCAGATCAACCTCAACCCGCTCAGGAGCTTCTTTGGCTTCATCAAGGTCGCGGAGTGGTTTGCTTCCATCTTTGCTTTTGCCACCTGTGATGGGTTTAAGGACAAAACCAAAATCCAAGTGAGTTGTTCTTCTAATGTCGGTGACAATAAGATGATAACAACTATTTTTGGTTATCTATTCAGGTTGAATCAGGTGTCATCTCATCCACATTCACATGTCAATGTGTGCGATGTGAAATGGGAAAAGCATGTCCTCATAGGTGATAATTCTTCTCCTGTACACTTCTACACCACATTTGCAGTCTGTGTGTTCTTGTACTGCATTGCTGCCCTTGTGCTCTATGTGGGGTACACCAACCTCTCTACTGGGATACTCGCCAACTTCCCACCATTGACTTTATTGTTACTATTGTTGCCACTTTTTGTGGTTGGTGAGTTTCTCCGCCTGGGTTAAAGCTCTTACAGATATTAAAATAGCTACCAGACACAATATTGTTCAGGAACTTGAGCCTTATCAGTCAGAAGTAGCGATGTGTCACTTTGGCTCTGTGACTAGTATAGGATCCCTAAATGTATCCATGATCTTTGGCTTTCTGAGTATACTTTGGGGAGGAAATGCTTGGTTTGTGTAGAAGACAAGGTTACATTGTTCATCAAATAGGTCAGCTTCTCACAGCCAAGGAGGCATGGAATATAATTAAATATAATGTATGAAATGTGTCCTATACTATGCCTTCCTGCCAACATCTTGAGAAGCATTATTGTTTGTAATAAAGAGTAATGGCTTTTTCAGTAAAAAAGTTACCTTCTAAAGTGTTTACACCTTAAGCCTTAACATAAACCTTCCTTAAGAAAAGTTATGTCATATCATAACACAGGAAGAATGAGATTGGAATATACACTACTGTTAGTTTGCACACATCATATTCCCAAGGCTTGGCTTGTTTAAGAAAACCTTGATTGCATAAATTGTATTTAGAAAAAAATTAGTACAAATTTTATATCTGAATATTGCTTATGTAAAAAAATTTTGAATTGCAAAGACTGGGTATATATTTTGGTTCTGTTTTTTCTAAATGACCTACTATACTTATTAGATGTACTAAAATTGTCTTAGAAGCAAGAACTTGAAAATTCTAACAAATGTATGGAGTTAACGTTGCACTTCTATTGCCTGAGGTATATTCAATATTTCTGGTGGTTTCTTATTAGGCTTGCTATGTTAGAAAGGGCATGGTTCCCATGATAGCTTTATATATTGTGGGCATTCTCAATGATACTTGTTTGCTCTCCTTATTCATGCCAAGAGAGAAAAATCTACCTTTTTTTCTTCAAGAACCTGTTTAGACAGTTACTAAAAATTAAGATTACCTTTTGCTTTTGAAACTTAGTCAGTGAAGTTGTTTCTCTTGAGTTTAACATTGATTTGTGAAAACAAATGCAGTTTGGATTTCATATTTTTTGTTTGTTTTTGGGACAGCGTTTCTCTGTGTATCTCTGACTGTTCTGGCACTCACTCTGTAGACTAGGCTGGCCATGAACTCACTGAGAGTCTGCCTTCTTCTGCCTTCCTGAGTGCTAGGATTAAAGGTATGAACCATCATCACCTGGCCTCATATTTTTTAATATTCATCCTTACTTCACAAAAGGATGATTAAGGAATTATGCTCATAAAGGAAGCTAAGTAAGCTATATTGTGTATGCGCTGGCTTTACACACGCATTTGGCTATATTCAGAATACAATGCTTTTTGTTTCCCAGCTTTTTGTTGTACAGGGATCCAGACTCCCTATTCTACAAGATGATATTTGTATGCCAAGCACATCTTGAGATATTGCCTTATTTTTGCTGTTTTATTTGTGGCACAGTGTCTATGTAAGGATGTATGTTTAATACAGTGAACAACAAGGAAGTTATTTTAAAATATAGAAAGAATCCAGTAATTGTTCAATCCACCAGGCTGGATATCTTATCTGGTCTTCAGTATAAACTGGAATCCCGAAGAAGTAACTTCTATACTAGTGAAGGAATGGACTTACTAGTGAGGTGAGAGCAAGCAGGCAAAGAGCAAAGCCTCCCTTCTTCTCCATCCTTACATAAGGCTTTCAATAAAAAGTGTGGCCCAGATTAGAGGCGGGCCTTCCTTACCTCAAAGGATCTGGATTAGAATTGAATTTTACCACTTCAAATTAAGCAAAAATCCCTCACAAATGTGCCCCTCCATTTGGGAGTTTTAATTAATTCCAGATGTGGTCAAGTTAGCAATCAAGACTAGCCATCATAATTACAGGAATATTCCATAATGTTGAAGGGATTTACTTCTGGATTTTATGTATATGCTCATGTAAGGATTGTATCAAAATGATATAATTGTGTTGCTCCAGAAAGCTCCTTCCAGTCCTTTCCCAGTTCATACTTCCTAAAGGTACCTATAATGAATTCTTTGGTTATAGATAGGTCTTGACAGTTATTGCTCTTCATATAAATGACATTCTTTAGTGCTTAGCTTTTTAAATGTACTTTTAAATTTTTAATTGACTAATAGGACCTGGGGAGATGACTTAGTGGTTAAAGTGCTAATTATTTGTATATATCGCAGAATAACTGTATCAGACAAACACAACTATCTTTGGCATAGTTATCATTTCGGCAAAGAAAACATTTAATATCAATCTGTCATTTACAATTTCGAAGTATAGTATGATTTATTATTAACTGCTCTCACTTGGGCACACAGCAGGTCTTGGAGCACATCTTGTTTCCCCTTTATTGGAAATCATTGTGAAATTCATCCTTGTCTTGTAGTCTGTTGTTTTGCATTAATTTGTGTTATTTGCTTTTATAAATGTATGACAGTGTAGCTGCTCCCTCTCCTAGCAACTGACTTTTGTATTGTTTTCAGTTTGGAGATGTTTTAAATAAAAATGCTGTGGATAACCATGTTTGTGTTGTGAAGAGATCTCATCTGCTTTGTATATTGAGTTGTAATTGCTAGGTTATAGTGTCCAAATGTGATTAGTTCTATGAGATTCTGGCAGATAACACTTTTCTGTGGTTGGTATTTTATTCTGAACTATTTTGGAGGATGTGGGCTGGTATTTCACCACAGTTTTTGTTTCTCGGTAGGTAATGAGCTAAGATCCTCATTGTTTGTTTATTTGCTCTTTATAGGGTATTTGTACATTTTACTCAATTAAAAATCGGTAATCTAAACCAGGTGGTGGTGCATGCATTTAATCCCACCACTTGGTATGCAGAGGCAGGCGGATCTCTGTGAGTTAGAGGCCACCTTGGTCTACAGAGCTAGTTCCAAGACAGGCACTAAAGCTACACAGAGAAACCCTGTCTTAAAAAAAAAAAAAGAATCGGCATTCTATCTGGGCAGTGGTGGCTCATGCTTTAATCCCAGCACTCATGAGACAGAGACAGGCGAATTGATCTCTGTGAATTTGAGGCCAGCCTGGTCAACAGAGTGAGTTCCAGAACAGCCAGGGCTAAATAGTGAGACACTATTTCAAAAAACTAAAAAACAAGCAAACAAACAAAATTATGCAAAATATTGGTAGTGTGTGTTTCTAAAACTTGATTTGTATATTTCTTCCTATATTCTAGTCGTATTTTTAGAAAGCTACTATGATAATCCCCCTTTCTTATTTATATACCTTTTTAAAAGTGGATTTAGTGTTCCAGGAATTACAATATGTGATTTTCATATATTTAACACTGAAATCACTGACATCGAGTAAACATACAGAGTAGTGGTCAAAACTGAGTATGTAAGTACTATGAACGTCTTCTTTAGATTCATGGCTTTCCATTTTCTTCTCTTACTGGTTTGTTTCTATGCACAGAAGGTTTTAATTTTGATGAGATACAATTGGTCACTTTTCTCTTTTAATGATGTGTGTCCCAGTGTAGAAAGTTTGACTAAGTTGGAGGTCTTTAATATATTCTCCTATACTCGAGCAGTTTGTGTTCTTTATTACACTGTGTGATTGGACATGGATCAGGTAACCTCTTATTGCAAAAACCATCCCTTCCTCCAGGAAACAGCAGTGTAGTCTTCATTATAATTCAGGTCTTTGTTTTTCAGATGTCACTCGGTTCCCCTGAGTTTTTTTTTTCTTTCTGTTTTTTGAGTTGTTGTCTTAGTTGTTAGAGATTCAGAACATCCCTTAAAAACTGAGAGTGAAGATAAAACTTTTTCTTTGATTTTTCAATGATTCTTGCCTGTTCTGGGTCTTTTGCAACTTGGTATAAAGTTTCAAATTTTTTTCTGATTTCCGGATAAATTATGTTGTGGCTTGGGTTATTTCTAGTTGTTTGCTGATAATTATATAAACATATAAATGATTATGTCTGTTTAATATTATCTAGTACTTTCTTGTGTTTACTTAACTATTTTAAATACTTATGCATAAATTTAAATAATTTAATTTTTATTTAAATATTTTTAAATGATTTAATATTTAAATTTAAATAATTAAATCGATCCTTTTGGCTAGTGAATAGTCATGTTATCATTTAGTTTTGGTGGGCAATCAAGAGAAATGGCAAGAGCCTGTGTTGCTTTATGGGTCTCTGGGGGTGTCCCTGGACAACTTCTGGAGATGTTTCACACCCCTAGCATTTGAATTTTTGTTTAATAACCTATAGCATCTGGGAACAGCTTTTTCTAGCAATGGAGGGTACTTTTTTTCACTTTCTCCTTTTTAAATAATTTTATTTATTTTTTATTTATGTTTTTTTCAAGTCAGGGTTTCCCTGTGTCGCCCTGGCTGTCTTGGAACTCACTCTGTAGACCATACTGGCCTCAAACTCAGAGATCAGCCTGCCTCTGCCTCCCAAGCGCTTGGATTAAAGGCGTGCGCCACCACTGCCAGGTTTAAATAAATTATATTTTTAACTTAGCAACTGTATAGTAAGTTTCCATATGACTTTTTCATTTCTTTTTGCTTTGATTAACTTTCTTGCTGCCCCTTGTTTTCTCCCATCCCCAGCCTTTCCTGGTCAAACCTTTCAATCCCTATAGTAGGAGGAGTGGGGGCCCCTTTGTTCTGTCCTGCCCAGCTAGCTTACACCCGAAATAATTACACAGAAACTGTATTCATTTAAACACTACCTGGCCCATTAGTTCTAGCCTCTTATTGGCTCTCACATCTTGATTCAACCCATTTCTAATAATCTGTATGTCACCATGAGGTCATGGCTTACCAGGAAAGATTCAGCATGTCTGACCTGGCAGCTCCATGGCAGCTCTCTCTTTCTGCCTTTCTTCCCAGCATTCAGTTCTGTCTACTCCGCCTCCCTAAGTGCTGCCCTATCAAAAGGCCAAGGCAGTTTCTTTATTCAACCAATGAAAGCAACACATAGACATAAGAACCTTCTATACCAAATCCCCAGTATTCCCTCTCTCTATTTTCATATTTCTACATTCTTCTTTCCCCAACTCCAGTCCTCTTAAGCCAACTCTCTTTCAGTGACCTCTCTTGTTTCCAGTCTTCTACAAGTACTCACATTTTAACACACAGTATTAAAGGCTCTACACTTGTGGGGGTTGGAGGGTGGGTAACCAATGGCCTTCTTTGTGACTGAGCAACATTTTGTAGTAATGAGGAGAGCCTGCTTTTGGTCCCAGCCGCCCAGCTCCTGCCGCGTTCCCAGATAGCTTATACCTGAAATAATCACACGGGATTTGTATTAATTAATTTACTGCCTGGCCCATTATATCTAGCCTCTTCTTGGCCAACTCTCACATCTTGATCTAACCCATTTCTATTAATCTGTGTTTACCATGAGATCGTGGCTTACCGGGAAAGATTCAGCATGTCTGACTCTGGCAATTTCATGACAGTGTCTCCCTCTGTCTTCTTCCCAGCATTCTGTTCTCTTTTCCCCGCCTATCTAAGTCCTGCCCTATCAAAAGGCCAAGGCAATCTCTTTATTCAACCAATAAAAGCAATACACAAACAGAAGGACCTCCTACACCAAAGATACCCATCTTATTTATCCATATGTCTCTCGATAGATATTGAGCTGTTGTTCCCTTCTAGGCTGTTGTGAATAGTGCTGCTGTGAATATGCACACATATGGGTATTTGTTTTCAATACATTGGGGCATTGGATATTGTTTTCTTTTACTGTGATATCTTTGCTACTCACATCAAGATCATAACAGTCTGAATAAGATAGGACATGTCTTTACATCTTCAGTGTTGTGGGAGGCATTGTGAATGACTGACACTAATTCTTCCTTCACTATGTAATAGTTTTCCCCAGTTGAAGGCATCAGCTCCAGGATTTCTTTAACAGGAAATTTTTTAATGATTTATTCAATTACTATATTTCTACATTTGTTTAAGTGTTTCCATTTGCAATCTTTTTTTCTTGCCCCTCCTTTAGAAATTTATTGATTGTTATTGTGCATATGATGTATACGGGAGGGTGTACCATTAAGTACATGTGTAGGACATTTTGTAAGGTTCTTTCTCTCTTTCCATCTTTGCATGGGTTCCAGGGATTGAATTTGGGTCATAGGGCTTGTGTGACAAGGACTTTACCCATTGAATTTTCTTGATGACCCATATTTAATTTGAGCTATTTTTTGTAATTGGTGTGTGTATAAGAATGAATGTATTTTATTTATGCTACATAATTTATCATTTTATTATTGTTCTAGTATTCTTTTATATGTTCCTTTTTATTAAATATTATTTATTTATTTCTGGTGTGGAGTGTGTGTGTACACATGTGCTCACATGCAATACTTCTTGCCACAGAGCATGTGTGGATGCCAGAGGACAACTTGCAGGAATAATTTCCCTTCTACCATGTGGGTCCCATTTTTTCCCTTAACTTTATGTGGGTCTCAGAATGAACTTAGGTCCTCAGGCTTGGTGGCAAGTGCCTTTATCAGCTGAGCCATCCTGTCATCCTTAGTTTTCACTTTTATATCTTTAAGACATGTCTTCACTTTAATTTCTTATTTTACTGATTCACTTTTTCTATGTTTTCCTTGTTAACTTTGGCAACATTTGCCCATTTATTAATCATTTCACAAAATTAAGTTTTTTTGTTTGTTTTTTGAGACAAAATTAATTTTTTATCTGCTTTATGCTCTCAGCTAGTTTTATTCCCTATTGTTATGCATGCTAATTTTCATTATTCCCTTCTTCTTGGTGACATTAGGTTCTTTTGCTCCTTTTTCCCCTAATTCCTTGAGGTATAAAATTACTGATTTCAGATGTTTCTTTTTTCCCTTTTATCGATTCTTTGTGGATTTTACATTATTACACACTGATCCCACTTATCTTCCAGTCTCTTTGAATCTGCCCTCTGACCTTGTAACCTCCCCCAAATCCAAACCAAATTAAAGAAAAAAAACAAGCAAAACAAAGAAAATTTCCCAGTAATCCATAAGGATGACCCCAGGTAAGACTACTAGAAAGAGTGGAGAGGATGTCTGAACTGCCCTGGTCCCATAATCAGATCAGTGACTACCCTAATTGTCATCATAGAACGTACATCCAGTAACTGATGGAAGCAGATGCAGTGATCCATAGCCAAGTACTGGGCTGAGCTCCTGGAGTTCAGTTGAAGAGAGGGAGGAGGGATCACATGAGCAAGGGGGGATCAAGATCGTGATAGGGGAAAACCACAGAGTCAGTTGACCTGAGCTAGTGGGAGCTCATGGATTCTGGAATGACAGCTGGGGAACCTGTATGGGCCTTAACTAGGCCCTCTGAATGTGGGTGACAGTTATATGGCTTGATCTGCTGTGGGGAGGAGTGGCAATGGGACCAGAACTTATCCCGGGTACATGAACTGGCTTTTTGGATTCCATTCCCTATGGTGGGATACCTTGCTCAGCCTTGATACAGGGGGAGGGGCTTGGTCCTGCCTCAGCTTGGTATGCCGCCAGACTTCATTGACCACCCAAGGAAAGCTTAAACCCTCTGAGGAGTGTATGGGGGGTACTTTCATCTTTACTTGTAAGTGTTCATTGTCTTGAGTCATTGGTCTGGTTCAAGGCCTCTGGCTTTTACTATACCACTGATAATGGGCTCTCATTGGGGCTCCTCTTGGATATACTGTTGTCATGTGTCATGAAGATCCTGCAGTTTTGGATCTGTAGGTTTGTCCCCTTCACATGCTACAGCAGTTCATCAATGGGTTGGATGTTAGGGTGGGCCAACTCATAGTCCTGGGTGAAAGGTGGGTTGGTCAGCTTGCTAGCTTTCCCTTATTGTCACTACCTGGGTGAGCTTTCCAGCACTGCCTCAGCTAGCTACCCAATGCAGCCTACAGCAAGGAACAGGGCTAGTTTTCCTACTCTCCAACCCTCAGATCTAGGTCCCTCACACTCTTATCACCAGGGCCAGCTCTACTATTTTGCTCCGGCAAGGTGCAGGGCCCTCTCTCCTGGTTGTTTTAGTGGGAACACAAGGAGTGGGGTCAGTTCTCCTACTCTCATGCTCTCAAGGCTGTCTCACCTGCACCTCTGAAAACAGGGTCGTGTCTACTGTGATGCCCATAGGAAATGTAGGACCCACTCTCCTGTGTGCTGTAGCTGGCGTGGCACAGGGCTAGTTCTCTCACTCTCATGACCCCAGGGCAAGCTAGCTTTCTCAACTGCCATTGCTAGAGAGGGTTGGAGGGGGAGGATATCTTTCTGTGGAGGCCCTTTGTTTACAGGGATCAGCAGTCAGTGATGGTTTGATCCTCCCCCCACCCCGTGCCTCAGACATTGATTTGCATAGTTGGAATGCATGTTCCAAAGATGAGTAGGTCTGGGAAATGGAAAAAGTGCTCACCTAAGGCAGACACGATCATCTGTTCTGTTGCTGAAGCACAGGCTCTATTAAAATTAACAAAAGGGAAGAATTGTGGAAGCCCAAAAATGTGAGCCTATTTCCATGTTGACCAAAGGTCAGAGAATTGGAACTTACCTCTATCCCTTCAAGGTTATTGTGTTTCTACCTCAAACAAAGGTCCCACCTAGATTTAGATCAGAGAGTTCTGCTCTCTCAAGGTTATTATCAACAGGTGTGGCTAATATCCAGAACTTGTATTTCAGAATTGAGAAGTAGATATGTCCTACCTCAAACAGAAGTCTAAAGATCCAACTAAAGGTCCAGTTCCTTTATGGATATAACATTGGATTCCACCCAGGGAGTGGTTTGCCTACAGAATGTTTTGGTCTAGGGAGTGAGCACAACTTTTATTCTAGCAACAGAATGTTTAACTATGGATGTAGCCCACAACCTTCAATTGATATGTTCATTTCCTTGTATCATATTAATGTAGTCGTTTGTCTTACTCCTACTTTTGGGGGTCAGGGGTATTTTAAGCAGTTGGAAATTAAATGTGGGCAAATTTCAGTACTCACTGGAATTTCCTCCCGATACAATCATATATGTTTCTTTGTTTTATTATTTTCTTTCCCATCTTCATATTCTTTACTACATTTCTAAATCCTCATGCCTCTACCTTGGCAAGAGGTATTTTTGTAGAGGCTGGTCCCTGACATCTTTCCCTTACTCATGCTACCATGTGGCAGATGGGGAGGGACGGGGGGTCAACTCTCCTGCTCTCATATCCTCATGCCCTCAGGGTCAGCTCACCTGTGTCCCTGACCACAGGATCAGCTCTAGTGTGCTTCCCAGGTGAGGTGTATGCCTATGGCGAGGGGTGGGATCATCTTTTTTAAGTAAACAGTTATTGCAATAAATTTCCCTTTGACCATTGATTTCATTATGTACCACAAATTTTGGTACGCTGAGTTATTAAAAAACAGAAACAACCAAAGCGTTTCTAACTTCCTATGTGACTTCTTTAAGCACACACTGCTTAACTCTCCTATGTGTATGGATTTTCAGAGGGTTGCAGCATTAGGAAGGTTGAGAACTACTGTTTCTAGGTGCTGATTACTTCTCTTGTCTTTGTTATGTGGGTGATTTGTTTTCCTTGGTTTCTGTTGCCCTCTCTGGTTCTTATGAGGGTATGATGACTGTGTATTGCCTGCTAGGGAATTCTTCTGGGATCCTGATAGACATGGTCACTGGAGGCTTCTGGTAAAACATGTTCCTAGGGTTGGGAGCTGACACTTAGGAATGAGGATGGACTATATGTGGGCCGAGGCCACAGGAGAGAGGAAATCAGAGTGTTCCACAAAGATCTGTTTATCCCCTTGGAAATAGGGGCAGAAAATAAAGAGAGATCATTGCAGGTAGTTTGCTACAGAGCTGGCGATGAAACTGGGGGCTTGGGTGTAGAGGAGAGGGAGTGAAGATCTGAAGCTCACTTATCTGCTTGCTCATTGCCTACTTGCTTCTCTGCCAGTCTTGGATGGTGGGTTCCCAGAGAAAGCCTGCTGGAGTTGGGGGCTGGGACAACAGGATGAGTGGGGAGAAAGGTTGGAGAATTAAGATCTGGTAGATTCCCTGGAGATGAGGGCAGAGAGGAGGGCAAGGTGTTCTGCCATAGCAGGTGTTCTGCTTCAGAGATGGGGATGAGACTGGGGAGTTGGATTGGAGGGAGCTGTGAAGATCACACTTAGGCTACCTGCTTCCCTGGCAGGAGTGGCCTGTGAGTGCCCATGGAATGACTACTGGAGTTGGGGAATGGGAAAAGTAATGAGTGTGGGGAGGGAAGTATAGAGGGGAAGGTCTGTGTGATCCACTGTAGATGAGGGAAGCCACAGCAGGTGGTCTGCTGTAGCTCTGGGGATGAAACTAGGTGTACTGGCTGGTTTTGTGTGTCAACTTGACAGCCTAAAGTCATCAGAGAGAAAGGAGCCTCAACAGAGGAAATGCCTCAATGAGATCCAGCTGTAGAGCATTTTCTCATTTAGTGATCAATGGGGGAAGGTTCAGCCCATTGTGGGTGATGCCATCCCTGGGTGACTGGTCCTGGGTTCTATAAGAATGTGAGTTCAACAAGCCATGGGAAGCAAGGCAGTAAGCAGCACCCCTCCATGGCCTCTGCATCAGTTCCTGCCTTTAGGTTTCTGCCTTGTTTGGGTTCCTGTCATGACTTTCTTCAGTGATGAACAGCAATACTGAAGTGTGAGCTAAATAAACCCTTTCCTCTCCAACTTGCCTTTTGGTCATGGTGCTTTGTCACAGCAATAGAAACCCTAACTAAGACACTAGGTAATTAGATTTGGAGGGGTGGAGAGAGAGGTGAAATATAGTTAGCCTACCTACTATAGATATCATTCACCTCTTTTTTATTTGTAAAATTTTGTAGCAATTATAGATGTTATATTGTTTTCTTTTTCATTAGCTTTTATTAATATATAGAAATGATATGATTTTTGTATGTTGGTGTTTTATCCTTCAGTATCATCAAATTTGTTTTTTTGTTTGTTTTTAACAGTATTTGGTGAATTCTTTAGGGTTTTGATATTGAAAATTGTATTATTTGTGAGGGCAGTTTGGTTTGATTTTCTTCTTAACATCTTGGACAATTTTTATTTGTTTCTCTTGTCTAATTGAATTGACTAGGATTTTTAGTAGAATGTTGAGTAAAAGTGGTGAAAGATGAAATACTTCTTTCCTGATCTGGAATCACCACATTCAATGTGATGATACCCATGCTTATGACACATATGGGCTTTGATGCACTGACATACATTCCTTCTATGCTTAAATTCAGTGACCCTACTAGATGTCTTAGTTAAGGCTTCTATTGCCGTGAAGAGACACTATGACCTCAGCAACTCTATAAGGAAAGCATTTAATTGGGGTGGCAGCTTACAGTTCAGAAATTCTGTCCATTATCATCATGACAGGGAGGATGGTAGCATGTAGGCAGACATGATGCTGGCTATATTTTGATCAGAAGGCAACAGGAAGTCAACTGAGACACTGGATGTTATCCTGAGCATAGAAAACCTCAAAGCCCACCCCCATAGTGACATACTTCCTCCAACAAAGCCACAATTCCTAATAGTGATACTCCCTATGAGATTATGGAGGGAGGTAATTACATTTAAACTACCATACTAGTTGTTGCTCTGTTCATGTTTTTCTATTTCTTCTTCATGATTCATCCCTGGTAGATGATATGTTTCTTCCTTAATTTATTTTATTTTTATTTTATGTACATTGGTGTTTTACTATGGGTGTTGGGTCTCCAGGAATTGGAGTTACAGACAATTGTGAACTGCCATATGGGTGCTGGGAATTAAACCTGGATCCTCTGCAAGAGCAGTCAGTGCTCTTAACCACTGAGCCATCTCTCTAGCTCATATGATATGTTTCTTGCAATCTGTTTATTCCGTGGCATCCAAATTGTGGTCTATAATGTGTTTGTATTCTTCTTCTTTTACACAATTCTTGGATATGGTAGAAACATCACTTTTTAATGGTGATTTCACATATCAATCTGACCTCTTTAATGTGTTTGTCATTTGGTACAGCTACCTCCTCCACCAGCAGGAAGCAGAGAGTGCTGAGGGAATGTCTTTGAATAAGTTAATCACACCCAGCAGCCAACAGGAACCATTGGCAATCTAACCCCTATGATGGCAGTCAGTTACAGGAAGGAAACTGGTGGGCTGAAAGAAAATGGCCCCTGTAGGCATATAGGGAGTGGCACTATTAGGAGGTGTGGCCTTGTTGGAATAGGTGTGGCCTTGTGGGAAGAAGTCACTGGAGGTGGATTTTGAAGTTTCAGATGCTCAAAACAGGCTCATTGTTTCTCTCCCTGCTGCCAGAGGATCCAGATGTAGAACTCTCAGAAACTTCTCTGGCACCATGTCTGCCTGCCTGCCACCATGCTTCCTGTCATGCTGATAATGAACTAAACTTCTGACTAATAAACCAGCCCCAATGAAATGTTTTCCTTTAGAAGAGTTGCCATGGTCATGGTGTCTCATCACAGCAATAAAACTCCAAGACAGGGTGAATACCCACATTCCTCCAGTGTATCTTCATCAGACAGATGAGATTAGATGAATAGACCAGCTTGAGCCCCATCCAGCCCAGAAGCTCCTCCTTTTGTCCCAGATGAGCCCCTTTCTCTTCCTTCTAGAGTACAAGCTGCTGATAGCAGCATCCTTTGGGTGCCTGAAGGTATGTGGTTATTAACAATTCTGGGATGCACTCCATGCTCCTCTTCTAAGTCCCTCTATCTTACTGGTAGAAGGTGCTCACCTTCCAGGTAATGCTTTGGCCTATTCAAAGCTGAACTTCAGCTGCTGCCCTTGTGAGACACCGGCTCTGGGATTTGAGGGGAAAACCAATCATTGAGCTTCACTATTCCATCTTTCTTATTCAAGCCCAGGTACACAAGCCATAGTAACAACTCACTGTGAAATAAACTCTGCTGTTAGAAGCAAGCAATGCTCTTCCATATTGTAGGGTTATGAAACACTGGAGAATCTGACATAGGACTCCTGTAATGATTTCAGCCACAATAAGGCTGATACTTCCAGGTTCTAGGGGCCATGCATGTGCAGACAAGCCCTCAGGCAGAAGTGCCTAATGGCCTCCGGGGATGTTGAAGGGCCCCATGTGACCCATGTGCAATGTGGATTACATCAACCACATATGACTCAGCTAAACCCTTGTGTGCATGCGTGGTTGCATCATCTATGTATGACTCTGTTGGAAGAAGCCACTAGTTTCATTCCCGGCTACTCAGTCCCAAAATAGCCACACAGAAACTGTATTATTGAAAATGCTGCTTGGCCCATTAGCTCTAACTTCTTATTGGCTAACTCTTACATCTTAGTTTAACCCATTTCTATTAATCTGTGTATTGCCATGTGGCAATGGCTTACCAGGTAAAATTCCCAGTGTCTGTCTCCGACAGCTCCGTGGCGTTCCTCCCACTTCGCCCTTCTTCCTCCCAGCATTCAGCTTAGTTTTCCCCACCTAGTTCTTTTCTGCCCTTGCCATAGGCCCAAAGCAGTTTCTTTATTCATTAACCAATAAAAGAAACACATAGACAGAAGGACTTCCCACATCATGAGTCAGCTAAGCCCTTCACACATGCATGGTTATGTCATCCACGTATGACTCAGCTAAGCCCTTGCATGCATGTGTGAGCCCCGTCATCTGCGTATGACGTAGCTATGTCAATCCCCTGTGCGCATGCACTAGGCAGCTTTTAAAAGCTGGATGCACCATCTTACTCTCTCTATGCACACTGACTTCCCCAGGCCTGTATATGTCCCCTCTAATAAACTAAATGGGCTTATTTTGTGTTCTGTGTTTCCTTCTCACTCGCACCAGGTAATTTCAACCCCAGTCTATAATGTGTCTGTGTCTAGCCTATTGGTGAGAGGGATTTTTTTTAACACATGAGTGCAATGTATTATGAGTACACAATGAAAAGGTGAGCAAAAGATGGGCCTTTTAGCTGGAAGTGTTGGCACACATAAATGATCACAGGACTCAGGAACCTCTGGCAACAGGATTATAGTGTTTGAGGCTAGTGAGACTGTTTCAGAATATATGGGCAGGGAGTGGGCAGGTGAAAGGGAAAGGGAATGGGAGGCAGAGGGGGAGAGAAACATTTTTAAATGCAAGTTTCTACCATGTGGGTCCCAGGGTTCAAATTCAGATTGTCAGGTTTTGTGGGGAGTACTTTAACACACTGAGCCATCTCACTGCCTTTGCTTTTGATTTTAAATGGTGATGTTAGTTGTGAGGGACCACAGATATGAGCCTGTTCCATCTTGACTAAAGGTCAGAGAGTTTGAGCTTATTTTTACTCTTTCAAAGTTGTAGGTAACAGGTGTGGCTACAAATAAGCAATCCTGACCTAGGGTGTAGCTAACTAGTATTTTGAGTATAGAGGTGGATCTGCTCTACCTGGATCAAAGGTCGAAGAATTCAAGTCTATTCCTTATATTATGTCTATGAAGTCTGTTGCCTCCCTTTCCCTTTTGGAATGAAGTACATAAGCATATGAAAAATAAACATGGGTAGAATTTCCCTCCAGTGTTGTTCTGTTTCTGTCTTTTATTTCTCTCATATTTTGGTTCCTTTTGCTCAGTAATTCTAATCCTCACACTCCTACACTGGAACGTGCAAATTTTGTTGAGGTTGGACCCCAACAGTTATTTTATTATATGTATTGTGACTGCAGATTTATTTGGATTTAGCTCTACATTGAACATGCTATTTTGAATTTTCTTGTTCTTCCTTTTGTCTTCATCTACTGCATTTCTTGGTGTATTGATATGGGTCTGTTTATTTCCCACTATTTCCTTATTTTTCAAATAAATTTTAATTTACAAAACAAATTTTATGTTAAGTAACACTGTATGTGATTTGATATAATATTCTTTTAGTCAATGTTCTATTGCCATGAAGAGACAACATAACATGACCATGGCAATTTTTATAAATGAAATCATTTAATTTGGGCTTGCTTATCTTTTCCTGCTGCCCGTGGAACCAGATGTAGAGCTCTTGCCTACCTCTTCAGCATTATGTCTGCCTGCATGCTGCCATGCTCCCCACCATGATGATAATGGACAAAACCTCTGAATTGTAAGCCAACCTCAGTTAAATGTTTTCCTTTATGACAGTTGCCATGGTCATGGTGTCTCTTCACAGCAATGGAAACCATAACTAAGACAATTCTTAAGGTCTAAAGTAGAGCATAGCCAAAGTAGAACCAAGTAACTGTGAAGCATAGTCTTCTAGCTCATTTAATTTGGATTAGGAAATGGACAACGTTACATATTTAAGCCGCTTGAGGTGTGGGAGTTGGTTTATTACTTACACAAACTAATATAGTTGCTCATCAAGGAATCAATTTGGAAGAGGGTAGGTTGACTTCTTGCAGGAAAAATGAACAATTTGGTCTCAGAAAATATGGAAACCACAGTATCTACTAGGATCTATATAGAGGAAAATAATGGACTACTTTCCCAAGGCACCATTGGCTCTGTGAACTAGCTCATTGTATATTATTTAGCTAAAGGTTGCAACTGCTAGGACAGCTTACTTTATTTGGGTAGGACATTATGCCCACACTTGAATAGAAGGAGGTCAGGGCAAGAAGACTGGCAGTCCCTAAATGTTTTATAAAGTGGGGGGGGCAGTCTTTCAAAGGGGACAGTATAGCTAGCTGGTGTAATGATTTGTTCTGTCTCTTTAAGAGACAAGCCATGCCCACTCCCTCCCCCATCTGCTGAGGCAGGCTGATCTTCAGCTTCCAGCCTGAGTTCTTTTTTTCCTGTCTCCCTGCTGGAGAGGCAGCTTCCGTTTCTCCTTTCTCTTCCCCCCTCTTTCTTTCTCTCCCCACTCTGCTCTTCTCCCCTTCTCCCCTCCCTTCCATAACCACTAAATAAATATCCAAACTCACTCTGCATAGCATGCCTATCCATGTCTCTGTCTCTTGACCGCTGCCATGTATCTCCCTGCCCGGGACCAGCCATCCCTCAGGGACCTGCAGCCTTCCCTGCCTGGGACTGGCTGCTCTCAGGGCCCACTGCCTGCTGCCACATGGCCCTCTGCCACCACTTGGGGACCTGTAACATTTCTGCTGCCTGCCACCACTGGGGATCCTGCAGCATATTTTTAATTTTTCCATTGCGTTGGTGCCGTGAGACTCGGGAAGCTCTCCCTCCCAAAGGTCCTCTCCCGGTGTTGGGATCCTGAACTAGGTTTTTTTTTCCCCCACAACAATCTCCCGGTGTTGGGATCCTGAACTAGGTTCTTTTTTTTCCCCCACAACAACCATGTGTTCCATATGCCTGAGCGTGATTTCTATGCACACCACTGGCTTCATTTGGTGAGTTTCCCCCATTCTGGTCAGCTTAACTGTTTCTCCGAACCCAAGGAATTGACTGCTGAGCTCCGGCAATCCTCTGGTGGTCCTAGAAATGGGGGGGACTACCCCCAACCATGGTCTTCAAGGCTGCGACTATGCCCTTTGCTGATGTGCATCTCTGGATTGCTTCCCTTAGCTAAAATTGTGACCGGCCTCCCATGCTAGCACTGCACACTCTGTGCAGTGAATTTGACTGGGGGCCCAGGGTCCCTCGGTTTTTCTATCTCTTTTTTCTTTTTCTTTTCTTTTTTTCTCTCACTGTAAAAGGCTGCTCAAAGTGACCTCTGGCCTCTCTGGCTTCTGAGTCACCCCGACTGGATCCAGTCAGGCAATAGCACCCCACCCAGAGGTCAGGGGACACCCTCTCACGGCTCCTGTGGTGTTCACACCGATTTGCACCCCACCTATAGGAGGAGACGTCCTGTTATAGGCCTTGAGGTGTCACCGTTTCATGGGTTTTCACAATTTCAGCTGTGGGTAGCAAGCCATCCATGTCTGTCCCTCCTGGGGTAGACACCTTTTAGAGACCCTAAAACCACAAGCTTTAATGCCCTACTTCTTCAGCTCGTACCCTTACTCTGCCAGTGTCCCGCCAGCTCCACTTTTATGGGAGCTTTCTGACTACTGTCAGCAGGAGCTTTCTAACTACTGTCAATGCACAGGCAAATGGCCCCTGCCATGGTTACAGCTGCCAACAAGATTGGTTGGATCCACGAGGCGACTTTTTTCAGTTCCAGCCTTTTGCTCCCCTCTGCAGCTTGTGGCATGGCGGCTCAGCCACAGGGCGGATCACACCTCTAGGTCTCTCTTATTAAGCCTAAAATCCCTGCAGCTTAAAAATTGTGGCTTTTCCATCTCTCATTGAGCTTAAAACATCTACAGCTCAAAAATTGTGGCTTTTCCATACAACATGTGACTGCTTCCATTTTTACTAAGGTCAAGTGACTGTACTGTCATCTTAACTGAGTGGCTTTTCCATACAACATGTGACCGCTGCCATTTTGACTGGGGTCAAGTGACTTTGCTGCCATCTTGGCTGAGAGCCAGGTCAGGTGACCAAGATCCGCCATCTTTACTAAGGTATTCTCTGCCTGGTTCCCCAGTGTTAACTCTGTTACATGGGTGATCTTACTACCATCTTAACTGAGAGCCAGGTCAGGTGACCAAGTCCTGCCATCTTTACTAAAGTATACCCTGCCTGGTCCCCCGGTTTACTTAAGTTTTTGTCTCTAAATTCTTCTTACTGACTCTGTTACATGTGTGATTTGTGCAGTGGCATGCCTTTGGTAGGGCCCACCAAAAGCATCCACTTTGCCCAATTCCTGTTCACTCTGTGTATGAGTTCATATATGTAACTTAAATGTACCTATGCTTAATGTTATAATTGTTCATTGCATCTCATTTCAGACTACAAAACAATAAGTCTCATGTTTTAAACTGGTATGTACTTTTAAGTCTCTTACAAGAATACTTTATATTTAATTCAACCCTGATTTAAAATATATTAAGATGTTCTCTACTATTGTCAGTTCTGCTGTTAACCTTCTATTGCAAGCAGTTTTTTCTTCTATCTTTTTATGAGTGTAAATCTTACCTGTTAAGAGTCAGTACAGTCAAGTTCAGACCCAGATCTCCAGACAGATTTTATACTGTAGTTTTACCTGATTAACAGCCCTCAACTGCTCAGAGATCTGGGGAATATGGCATTTAAATGTTTAATTATCAAAAAAAATTTCATAACAAAAAGAGACAGTTTGGCTCCTAGCAGTACTCTACTTCCTCCAAAGAAGACAGAAGACAAATGGGCACAGAACAAGGTCCATCTGCAATTCTCTGCAACTGCCAAGCACTGACCACTGGGAAAAACTGCCTTTCATATAAACTGACGATCACCTGACATGGACAGAATCGCTGGAATCGAAAGCCTAGCTACTCAGGTAAAGGTAGGCCTGTCTTCCTATAGATTTCTCAGCCCATAGGATCTCCTGAAGCCTGGAAGGTCCTCAGCTAAACAGCAAAAGGCAAATACAACCTTCAGCAAACATGGAGGACCCTAGAAGTGGCTCTAGGTGCCAACCAAGTTATCTGTTGTTTTTTAATCCATAACTCAAGTAAAATTTCATCCTTCTCAAAGATTTCTGATGCAGTTTGACAGCTGAGAGGTTTTGTCAGTTTAAAAGGACAACCTCACCAAACAAATTTCAGTACAATACAAATATAAGACCTACAAGCTATAAAGGTGTGAGGACAAATACAAGTTAACAAATTTCTCTCTCACACTGCCTTCCATAGTCTTAAAAATACTTTTCATTTTACAAAAATATCTGTCACAGTCATTCTGACATAAATATGCTACTGTTTATAGAATGTATATGTCTAAAACTTCTGTTTTCACAAATCCAAAGAATTCTTGTGAGTTCCAGGGAGCTGAATTGAAGGATCTACCTTAAACAGGTCAGATACACCTCCCTTGATTCCCTGGTCATAATTTTTTTTTCTTAACTTAACTTTGTCCTCTGTTCTGCCAATACCTTAAACAGGTCTAAGAGACACCAGACATTTCCATACCACAAATACTGGACAGGAGCAAAGAGACCAGTTTTGTCAGGATGTGGCCAGCACCCAGCTTTGTCAGGTTCCCCCCAAAGATGACACCCACAAATAAGCAGGAAGCAGTCTTGAGAATCCGCTGCCTCAATTCCTTTAACCTGTGGTGCCTAACCCGCCTTTTTATTATAAAAAAGAGATGGGAATGTAATGATTTGTTCTGTCTCTTTAAGAGACAAGCCACACCCCCTCCCTCCCCCACCTGCTGAGGCAGGCTGATCTTCAGCTTCCAGCCTGAGTTCTTTCTCTTTTCTATCTCCCTCTCGGAGAGGCAGCTTCCATCTCTCCCTTCTCTCCTCTCTCTCTCTCTGTCTCTCTCTGTCTCTCTCTCTCTCTCTCTCTGCTCTTCTCTCTTCTCGCCCTTCCTTTCCATACTTCCATAACCCACTTAATGAATATTCAACCTCACTCTTCATGGCATGCCTATCCATGTCTCTGTCTCTTGCCCACTGCCGCATGTCTCCCTGCCCTGGACCAGCCACTGCTCTGGGACCTGAAGTCATCCCTGCTTGGGACTGGCTGCTCTCGGGACCCCCTGTCCACTGTCTGACGCCACATGGCCCGCTGCCTGCTGCTACCAGGGATCCTGCAGCATTTTTAATTTTTCCATTACAGCTGACACTTGTCATATCCTACAGCATATTGGTAAATCTTGAGCTTTATGTTGGACAAACATAATTCTATTAAATGTATAATTTCACTCTGTGTTATTCAGTTTTGGATTGCCATTTGATTTTCTCCTTACAGTATGGTTTTCTGGTGAAATCCACTGTGCTGCCTTTTATGTTCATGAACATTTATAGCCCATACCATTTAACTGCAATTACTTGGTTATCTTGAGTCTGTCTATATTGCCTGTGCTTTTTCTTCTTGGCTCTGTTTCTTCATATTTCAATTTTTAAACTGATTTTGTGCCTTTGTGCTTGAAAAAATATTGACACCTGATGACCTGTTGTCCTTCGAAAGATGACCAACACTGTTTTCTGCCAAGTGACAGAAATACAAATTATTTGAATCAATACAGCTTCTGGGCTAGGACTAAAGGCTAGGTTGCAATATTTGCTAGAATCCATTTATATCTAGCCTACCACATTCCTAATATCAAGGGGGGAACACACCATGAGATGCAGGGATGGGTGTTTCCCAGCATCGGTGTTCTTCAAGATGTTCCTCATTAACTTTGTGAAGCATTCGCTACTCCATGCTACTTTTTGGCTGCTCTTCTTCATTTCTAGTCTTTGTTCTTCGCAGCATGACTGGCAGGTTCACAGATGGTGATGCCTGTGCTTAGTGCTAGTTCCACCTTTCTGTCTCCTCAGACACAAGGCTACTCAGATCTTAGCAGGGCTTGGGGCTTCTTCAAACTCCAATTTCTGTTCTCTTGAGTTTGTGAACATTAGCTAAAGCTATGCTGCTTTTTTTGTGCCTCTTTGGAGCCCCTTTTAGCATGTTTCTGGACCACAGACTAACAAATACCATAGAAAAAAACTAACATGCTTAAAGTTGGGCTTATAAGCTCCATGCAGCTGCTGAAGGAGAAAGACACCAGACAAAACCTTACCCGTAGGCCACAGCCACATGGTAATACACAAATTAATAAAAATGTGTTAATTTAAGGTGTAAGAGTTAGTTAACAAAAGGCCTATGCTAATAGGCCAAACAATGTTTCAATTAATACAGTTTCTATGTGATTATTTTGGGTCTGGGCAGCCGAAAACCAAACAGCCTCCATCTACAGCTCCCCTTCTTTCTGAGAACTGACTTCGTGTGTCCTGACTCTAATGTCCTGAGATCTTGAGAGGGTAATCTGAGCAGGCAGACAGGCAGGCAGGCAGGCAGGCAGGCAGGAAGGCAGGCAGGCAGGCAGGCAGGCTGATGTTTCTTCTGACTGTGCTAGTTGTTCTTAGCAACAGTATTTGGTGAACTACAAGCAAGACCCTTGTTTGGTATGGTATTTTTGAGAATATTCTTTCATATTTATCTCATTTATGCAGGCCATCATAAGAACAGCCCCCTCTGAGATCCACTGATTAGAAATGAGGTCAGGAAGCTGCCTTTAATAACTTCTCTGTGTACAAAACTTCAATTACTCTTTATACTCAGTAAGGTGGACAGTGAACACTACATACAAACCACACACGTGTGTGCATGTACACACACACGCACAAACACACACAATCTTTCTACCTTGTCAGACTGCTTTCAACTACCAAACGTTACACAAATATATTTATTTGATGACATCTGTTCTATATGAATAATTCTAACTGTATAATGTTCTGACATGGAGAGGAAGCAGAACCAAGCCCTTTTGTTATCTGATTGTAAGGCTTTTATAGTATTAGACACTGTGCAGTGTTTCCATTTTGCTTTAATTTTAACTACATTTTTATTTACTTTGTGCATGTGCACACATGCACGTGTGTGTGTGGTGTAGGAGGGTCCTTCTGTATTTGGGTTGCTTTTATTGGTTAATAAAGAAACTGCCTTGGCCTTCTGATAGGGCAGGACATAGATAGACAGGATAAAGAGAACAGAATGCTGGGAAGGGGACAGAGTTAGAGAGAGCCACCACCATGAAGCTCCCAGGTCACACACGCTGAATCTTTCCCGGTAAGCCACAACTCGTGGTGACACACAGATTATTAGAAATGGGTTAAACAAATATGTGGGAGTTAGCCAATAAGAGGCTAGAGCTAATGGGCCAGGCAGTATTTCAATGAATACAGTTTCCGTGTAATTATTATGGGTACACCCCAGCCGGATGGCACAAGGGGCCCTGCGCCGGGAACCAGGCACTGGGAACGCAGCCCGAGCCCCTCATTACTACAGATGTGTGTGTGTACATGCACGCATGCATGTGTGTGGTTATATGTGTACCACCACACACAGGTCAGAGGACACCCTATGGGAGTCAACTCTCTCCTTTCACCCTGTGGGTTCCAGGGATTGAACTCAGGTCTTCAATCTTAGCAGCAAACACCATTACCTACTGAGCCATCCCGCAGGCACTTCACTCTATAGTTTTGCATAAGTGGGGAAAAATACAGATTTGGGGGAACATTCTCTGCCTATTCTTGAACCTTAAATGCTGAAAAAATAATTCACCAAACAGTATGAGGGTTTGGCTTACAAAATAATTTGCACACAGATTTTTTAATTAAATCACATATTATAAAGATACATAAAATGTCATTTTGGAGGGCCCACAAACCTACTGAGAAACAATAGAATGGGGACTTTTATTTGCTATTGATAAGAGCACAAATTGTTCCTAATATTTTGTAAAATAATTACACCACATATGCTATGAACTATAACCGATCTTCATATACACTGATGTGATAAATTTCACGTCTGAGAATCTATCCTAAAGTAATCATCTAATGTATTGTAAATAGGTTTATATTTGAAGATTTCACATTGCAACATCATTTATAATGGGAGAACTGGAGACAACCTAAATCTATAGTGACAGAAAATTGATCGGCCCACTTTGGAATAGATACAAATATTCTACAACCATAAAAAAACACATAAGTGACATGATAATAATATTAACCAGAAGCTTTCATTTTCAGCCATCATAGGCACAATGCTTCAGGCCTGTGACATTCTCAAGGGCCTGCAAAGGACTTTGAAGCTTGAATAAAGTTATTGGAGTTATTGGCTCAACACATCAAGATAACTCTGAAATCCACATCAATAAATGTTAAGTAAATGTCAAAACATACAATGCATTGATTATTTTGAATGCTTACATTTTAATTTCAGGAAAGTTCAGTAGTTTGTGAAAATGGCTGGTTGAATAGTATGTTTATAAGAATGATGAATATATACTATTTCTACTAAGAAGTATAAATATACTCCCAATACTTGGGAGGTAGAAGTAGGAGGATCACAAATTCAGTGTCAGGACCAATGAGATGGTTCAGTGGGTAAAGGCATTTGGCCCAAAGCCTCATGACTTGTGTTTGATAGCTAGATCTCGCATAGTGTAAACAGAGAACTGACTCTCTGAGGTTGTTCTCTGACCTGAACTAGCATGGTGTAGCATGTTTGCACATGCATGCACACATACACAAACACAGACACACATGCACACTCAAATTTTAAAATAAATAAAATTAAATTCAGTTTTCTACTTAGTTACATAGCAAGTTGAGGCCAATCTGGGCTGTACGTGAGAACCTGTGTCGAAGAACAACCAAAAAATTTCACCTGAGACCCACATCCATGCCTGCTTCCTGAGGAGGACAGAAGAAGATGCTGGAATCCCCAGAACTGGAGTTATAGACATTATGAGCCACTACGTAGGTGCTGGGACCTGAACCCTAGCCCTCTGCAAGAGCAGCCAGTGCTCTTCAACAGCTGAGCCATCTCTCCCAGCCTCTAAATTCTTCTTCAAATATACATGTAACATTTCATGTCAATGTATGTGGGAGAAGCTATGGGGCATGGCCTCCAGAAGTGAAAGTTAGGAAAGGTGGAGCCTGTGTTCGCAGGTAGGTCCAGTTTAACTCCATAGCCTGTGGTTTTAATGAGAGCATGTATGTTGTAATGTCATATTTAAGAAATAACTGCACTGGGTGGAATGACACATGCCTTTAATCCCAGCAATTGGGAAGTAGAATTAAGCAGGTCTGTGAGTTCAAAGCCAGCCTGGTCTACATAGTTAGTTCCTGGACAGCCACAGCTACATGAGACCTTGTCTCATAGAATAAAATTCGGTGTGGTGGCTGACACCTCCAATCAAAGCACTTGGGAGGCAGAGGCAGGAAGATTGCTGTAAGTGTAGACCAGCCTGCATTGTAGTGTAAGACCTGGTCTCAAAAAACAAATGCACACATATACTATATTCAATATAATTTAATGACTTTGTACTGTTTTTGCAGCACAAAATGTTTTCACAACCAGCATGTGTACCATTATATTAATATTAAAAATTCAAGTTAGAGGGATTTTATATGATGATATAGTGACATCCTGTGGCTATGTGCTGTCATTACCGCTTTAGTTTTAACTTCAGTTTCGAAACTGACCACCAGAGGGCAGCACTGACCTTTACGGGACTGACTCTGACAGCTGGAGCAAAATTCCACCTGTTCAGTTAAAACTGCAGAAAACCGCCCATTTGTAATGTCATAGATAAATACATATATATGCACAAAATTATATATGCATAAAATCACCTTCCTATTGTTTCTGTGCAATCTGAAGCAATATAGCAAAATTATTAAGTGCCAGGTTCTTAACCCACACTCCCTGAATTCCAGTCACGACCCCATCATTCACTAACTGTGTGACCTTAGTCACGCCACATAACCTATATGGGCTTAGTCAGTTTCTCTGCATGTAAAGTGAGGTTCGGAATTGTCTCTGTGTCTTAGGGTTGTTGTGAAAAATAAATAATACATTTTCAGTGCCACGTGTGAGGACGTGCACAGTAATTGGTAATTATGATATTGCTCCTGACCCCAGACTCTCCTTTTAAAAGATACATCCTGATGATACCTCCTGATGGGCATGATAAGCATGATAAATGGAGAGAGACCTTTGCGATTACTACTGAGTGGACTGAAGAAATTTCAGTGATGGGGCTCAGCAGTTAGAAGCACTGGCTGCTCCTCCAGAGGACCCAGGTTCAATTCCCAGCACCCACATGGCAGCTCACATTCATCTGTTACTCTGGCCTCAGGGAATCTGACGGCCTGCATTCATGTGACACACGGACATACATGCACACGAAATACTCAGACACAGAAAGATAGCGAATATTGCTCAAAAATATTTTAAGAAAGACTATCAGTGGCATAAGGTTATAGGAAACTTTTTTTAAGGCTTGAAAGTTGCCAATATGAGGCCTTATTGAAAATGGGAGGGGTGTGGCAATTTGTCTGACATCTTGTCTAGTAGCTTTCCTCTGTCTTCAAATTTATTTTTCCCCCAATAGGTTCCCTGGGTTCACATAAGATTTCCAGACTTGAAGAAAGAACTTGTCCAAGGCTTCATTCTGGGTGATGAACTAGGGACTGGTCATTGTGGATCCATTTTTATAGCCCATGCTCCAGCCTGCATCTCAGTCGTGGAAGGAATGTGAGGATTGCTACCTAATGCCACATGAGGCCTTGGCCACTTTTCCACGATAAATGTCTTTGAAGTCTTCTGTAGTGTTTAGTAGGAAAATATTATTAAATGTAAAGAGACGGTCCTCTTTTCTTTCTAACTGTAATTGTGAAGGAAGGCAGGGGCCCAGCTAGATAGATCAGTATGTAAAGGAACTTACAATCTTAGAGGCTCAAATTCAATCCCCTGAATAAATGGTGAGCAGGCACCCAGAGGGAGGGATGATGGGAAAAGCACAGATCTGAACTCTCAAGGAGGTAGAAGGACTGGAGAGTACAGGGAAGTTAGAAACCCCCTTTCAGAAGGAAAGTGCGAGCCCATGAGGAGGATACAAGAGGGAGAGAAATTTCATCTACTTTGTAGTTTTCAGGAAGCCAGCCTGGATTATCATTCATATCTGGGACCAGAAACACAGCTCATGAATGTTCTGGCATTTAGAACTAGCAGTCCTGGAGAAAGGGGAGCTTTGTAGTTATTAGACAGAAGGAGAGAAAGGAGAAACACACAGGCCACATCCAAGGCTATGTGAGTCTGGCTGGAAAGGTAGAAGGCAGTAGCCTGTGGAGGATGCACCCATCTAGAGGATTCTAATTGTTAATCTGTGGGTCAATGCATTTAGGTCAGCTCTTACAGGTGGGATCAATTTAAAGGATTAGAAGTGTCACTCTAAATCCTAATCCGGATCTTGGTGTGGGGATGCTGGAGTGGTTTTCCGAAGGTTTATTATGCCTCACAATCATTTACTTTTTCAATGGAAGTTGTCAACAGACTGGAGTCCTTGGCAGGATTATGACAGCCCGGAAGATGTACAGAAATGGATGCATTGGAGTAGCTGTGCCTGAGATCTGCATGCACAGGTCATCCACTGAATGGTGAATTACATGGTAAATAGTTGATATCTCTTGTTTATAGGAGAGATTGTGATGGAAGAAGAAAAACAGCCCACGTATGAGCTCAGACACTGCCAGAGTTATGTTACTTTTACTGTGATACGTGGTATAAAAGAAGGAAAGGAAAGAAAGGAGGGAGAGGAAGAGAGAGAGAGAGAGAGAGAGAGAGAGAGAGAGAGAGAGAGAGAGAGAGAGAGACTTGAAGATGCTTTTAAATCAAGATCTGGATTTAAAAACTGTCCTCCAAGCTTTCATTTATTTTCTCTCATGATTCTTTTTTATTTCTTCCTGATGTTGTCTTAGCCAAGCTGTTAACTTGATTCAGACTGTAACTGCAAAGATCAATCATCCAGAGAAGTCCCCAGCGTGACAAGCTGGGATGAGGAGCCATTTCCCTCAGCTCTATCTGTCACACTCTCTCCTTGTGTATGTTCAGCAGATTGGGAAGGCAATCTGAGAGGAAATGGTGCATTCCTACGTGCTAAGCATAGTCCGAGGAAGCTTGACCCCCATGCAGATCTTCACACCTGAGTTACCAAGGAGTTACCTAGGCAACAACCCCAGAACTGTGGGTCAGTAGTGTTCTAGTTCCAAAATTTCATAACTTCAGATTTCATTTTATTTATGTCTATGCTTCCCATTAACCCTACGGAACCTTCCCGCAGGTTTGTTTGAAGGCTATAGACAGAGGCCTTTTACACAAGAGTGTTATAATTTGTCCTTAAATCAAAACCAACAGGTGAAGGTGTCCTTCCTTACTTCCTCCTTCCTCCCCTTTCTTATCTCCACTTTCCCCCCTTTCCATCCCTCCTTTAACTCCTCTATTCATTTTTTTTAAAGAATAAGTTTTTCTCCTGTTAAGTCTTGAGCTGGGGAATCAAAATGAAATACTATAGCAACATAGGCAATTGTGGTCCTCCAGGGAGACCTAGCAGAGTTAGTAGCGCTTAATACGTGACATACGTGCCAGAAAGAGTGAGAGGGCAGATCTTCAGCTTGGCGGAGCATCCACTCTGCAGTTAATGAAGGAAGAGAGCAGCACTAACTGGGAGGGATAGGCAAGGGACACTTTCTGACCCGTGGCTAGAGGAAGAGCCTGTGTTATAAGTGCATATAAACGTGGAAAATGCTTCCAGAAATGCAAATGTTTTAGAATTTGAGATGGGTCAGGCACTGTGCTTGGGAAGAGTGGCCTGGATTATCCCATTAGAGTGCCAGGCTTACCCTAGAAAGGATAGCTGGTGTCTTTGATTCACAAGCTCTAACTTTTTTCTTCAAAGCGTGGGTGCTCTTCACCTACCTGCACCTTAGGCTTGAAAGTACTGCAAATTTGACTATTTGGGCATGAACGTGTCCGTACCTCTATTTCCAACACTGTTCTCTTGAGTGGAGTGGGAGAAGGCATCAAATGTTCTCATTCTTCACATATCCATGCAGATGATTTGAAGAGAGTTTTCTATGGAGTTGTTGGGCTCTCTATTAATGGAGAGGACAGTGAGAACTGAGTAAAAAATTGGGGCTGCAAAATTCAATTTGTGGATCGTTTTGAAAGGTGAATACTGACCCAGGTCTAAAGTAGGGCCTTTTCAAGAACACAGTAATGTGCAAATGTCTTGTTACAGCTGTTTTTTTTTCTCTTCACTAATTGCTCAACAAGTATTTAGTTAGCATTTACTATGATCCAGGCACAGTGCAAAGTGCGTAGGTTCTAAATGTGTGTTTAGGAGTAATAATGGTAAGTGGTGGCCTTAGGAATCCAGGCTGTCAGCATAGTTTAACTCACACTGAAGGAAAGAGTAGGCTTCACATGGGAGGTCCTTGATCTAAGGACTCTGAGTCGAAATTAAGAAACTGGATCTGAGTTGGGCGGTGGTGGCACACGCCTTTAATCCCAGCAGAGGCAGAGGTAGGCGGATCTCTGTGAGTTCAAGGCCAGCCTGGTCTACAAGAGCTAGTTCCAGGACAGGCTCCAAAGCCACAGAGAAACCCTGTCTCGAAAAAAAAAATAAAAACAAACAAAAGAAACTGGATCTGTCCGATGGAATTCAGTGGAAAAGAGTTGGGGATGAAACTTGAGGAAGAAGCTTTTTAGAGGTGGTCTAGCAAGAACTTCTAAAGGTGGGGTGGTTTGGAATAACTTTCTGGAAGAAGCATGGAAGCCACGATCAGTGTATGCCAGAGAAGAAAGATAATTGAAGATCTCAAAGTCCAGGTTAGGGCAAAGAAGGGAGCAATTTGTTGACTGTTGCATGGTTGCTGGATCCAGAGACCTGCCTTCTGATTGCCAGCACAATCCACTTTGCGAGCAGCAGGGAAGAACCCGTGTTCTGGAAAGACAGTTGTATGCTTAGCATTATAACTTATTTAACCAGCTCTCCTCAAAAGATTATAGATGATATTTAAGCCCACTTTCCAGATGAGCACTAGGGGGATGTACTTCTAAGACTTCCATTCCTGAACACCAGTGGAGGCTTCGGATATAGTGCAGTCTAACTAGTGACCCCCATTTCCACTTTTGCAACAGTGTGCTTCAAGTCAGGTTATGGCAGAGCTAGGATTAAACACAAACTGCAGGTTCCTTCTATTTAGATAGCGAATTTTTTTTCATTGTTCTTTCCAATTTGCTTTGTTTCTCTACTTCTTTGTAATTTATTCTTTCATGGAGAGGGGAGGACTAAGGAGGTCTTAAACCACAGATGAGCCAATAAAATTCAATTTGAGTAGAATAGAAGGTATAATGAGGTGATCTCAATTATTTTATAGATTAGGGGATATGTATAAGCCTTCTATGACAGTGTTTAATCAACTGGGGTGTAAATCTTCAGTCTACCGTGGTGCACCCCCAGTCGAGTTGCTCTTTCTCTGTGTTCCTTCCTCATCTATAATTAATTGTGACAGCAGGTACTTCTAAGAGCTATAATGAATTCTTTAAATTAAGTTATTAAAATAAGATAATATATGCAAGGGGTATAACCTACTGCTTTTCACATACTAAGAATGCCGTACATTTTAGCCTTTATTATTCTGGATGCCGATTTCTAATTTAAATGTACAGGTTATGGAAAAGAACTCATAAGACTGGTGTATTTGCATTAGAAGAACCAATTGTTTGTCTTCCATAGTCCATTTTGCGTTGCTATGACAACATATCTGAGGCTTAACACTTTTAAAAAGAAAGATGTTTGTTAAGTTCACAGCTTTGAAAACAGGAAATTCAAGATCTGGAGCTGCATCCGTTGTGGACCTCATGGTACACTGTAACATTGCAGGTGACATAGAATGGTAGGAACACATATAAGAGATCATGTGGCATGAAACACTAGGGACTCACTCTATAAGAATACACTCATCCTCCCAAGAGCTCATTCATTCCTGTGTAAACACCAAGTTCCGCCAAAGCCTGTCCATCCCTCCTAAAGGCCCTACTCACCTCTTAAATGTTCTACCACAGCACTGGGGATGACGTTTCATAATAAATTTTGTAATGCATAAGCCACATATGAATGATGGCAGCTTCTTTGCCTAATTGCTGGCAATGGGGGGTCGGTTCACCACATGGAGTTGCTTCCATTGTCCACTCCTGGTGGTTGAAAGGGTCAGGGTCTGTGAGCTAAGAGTTGTATAATTCAATATTTTCATTGCAAAATGTACTTGAAACAGGGGCCCCTCCCACGCAATGGAAAAACCTGGAATGGGAAGAAGGTGGGAAAGGAAGCGCGGGGCTGGTTGCTAGATCTCAGCTTGTAGCCCACGCCTTATACTTTAAGTTGTGTCCGACCCTCACGCTTCCACCACAGCACGCAGACCGGGTGTGGGTTTTTATGGGAGAGAAATGAGACCATATTGTCTTTCAGAGTCTTGTAATGGATGTGAGATCTTCAGGCATGTGGTCATTCCAGAAGCACCCCTAAAGCAGTTGGGAGCTTCTCTTTCCGACCCTCACACCCCTCAGTGTTTGGCATGTTACTTTTAGAAATGCTTCCTTTCCCACATTGCCCCCCCCCACACACTGTCATTTAGAACAGCTTGCTCTGGTGTGCGAATGTTAGTCACAGTAGTTTGGTGGGTCTTTAAAATCTACCAGGTGTGCCCCAATTAGGCTTTCTCACAGAATTAGGGCTTGGAGCCAGGATAACACCCAACAGGGCTACCATAGGCAAAGTGATTACAGTTAATAAAACAATAATAGTATGGCCTGATCAGTGCACAGCTGTGCTGATTATCAGCCCCGAGGAGAGCCAAGCCAGTATTTCGACGTTTGATTCAAGCAAGTATTTATTAATGGTTTTCCTCAGTCATCTCTCTTGATCTTTTCCTGTTTCCTTATATATAGCTCTCTTTTAAATTTTTCCTTCGAGACAGGGTTTCAGTCTGTACGCTGGGCTATCCTTGAGCTCTCTGCGGTCTGAATTTTCAAAGCGTTGTGATTACAGTAGTGAGCAATTAATTCTATCTACTGAAGGCATTCATGGTCTTAGGTCAACCTGAATGTTCTTTATCCATTTTGCATACATTCCATCTGATTTTCTTTGCTGGGAGCTTGGCTTCAGTCCAGTGGGATCTCTTCTCCCCACAGCCGCCCTTGTCACTGCTTATTTCCTGTGACATTCTGTAAGCACAGAGGCATCAGTCAGTCTTGTATCTGTATCACAGCCAGAAACATAGAGAGCTTTGGTAGAAAGGAATCCCTTCTCTCATAGCTATGGGTATGAGCGCACTGAATTCAACCTGGGAGGGTTAACTAAGGTAGCACAAAGCGGGGAACACTTCAATTGCTTCTTGAAGGTAGAGTTCATCAAAAGAGGTTGGACTCTTGGGAGACTGCATTGTTTCATAAGTGATTTTCCCCAGAGGCTTCAGACTCATGTAACAAAACTTTCACTCTGGTTGACAGGCACTTGGAAACACCACTGTCCATCTCCAGAGGGCAGAGTAACCCTCCAGTATCTCGTCGTTAGCTTGCTGGAAGGCAGCAAGGCTATGTTCCTCGGACCCTGGCCTTTTTCTCGCCTTCTGTCCTGGTTTTCCATTTCCAGTAGACTGTCAGGACACCATGGCCTTGCATCCTCCAAGTTCCGGCAATATGTGTGCCTCCTGGCCCTAGTGTCTCTCCTGCGGTGGGCGCAAGCACTACCCTACAAGATAGGGGTCATAGGCCCCTGGACGTGTGATCCATTCTTCTCAAAGGCCCTGCCTCAGGTTGCTGCTGGTTTAGCAATTGAACGAATCAGCCGGGATGTGGCATTTGACAGGAGTTACTCCTTCGAATATGTGATTCTTAATGAAGACTGCCGGACTTCCAAAGCCCTCTCCAGTTTCATTTCCCACCAGCAGATGGCCTCAGGATTTGTTGGCCCTGCCAACCCCGGCTACTGCGAAGCAGCCTCACTCCTGGGAAACAGCTGGGACAAAGGGATTTTCTCTTGGGCTTGTGTGAATCATGAATTAGATAACAAACATAGCTACCCGACCTTCTCTCGGACACTCCCTTCTCCTATCCGGGTGCTTGTAACTGTCATGAAGTATTTCCAGTGGGCTCACGCTGGGGTCGTTTCCTCAGATGAAGACATTTGGGTGCACACAGCCAGTCGAGTCTCAAGTGCTCTTCAGAGCCACGGTCTACCTGTAGGGGTCATCCTGAGCACAGGACAAGACAGCCAAAGCGTTCAGAAAGCTCTGCGGCAGATTCGCCAGGCAGACAGAATTCGCAGTGAGTGCTTGCACCCCGCCTGAGGTTTAAATGTGGTTTAAGCATGACGGTTCCTAAAAGGTTTTCTGCCTTCATACCCTAGGCTGGCACATTGCTCCCTAGTTCTTTATGTGCATGCCCTCATTCACGGATACTCAGACCCCAAGAATGTGGCTTCAGTGGAGTCAATCGTAGGGACTTTCGTAGGGACTTTCTAGGGATTTTAATGCTCTTGTGTACCAGCACCTGAGCTCTGTCCCTGGTGTAGAAGAAAGACATCAAGAGTATGGTAGCCAGACACTTGTCCTGAGAACCATAGCAGTTTCAGACTAACCACAGCAATGTGCTCTTGGGCTATCATTTTTAAAATGTCTGCCTTTTTTCCCCCCTTGTCCGAGTCATTTCTTCATAGCTGCCCAGTCCCTGTGTCATCACATCTCACTCAGAACCCATCTTCTCTCGAGTGCTAAAGTCCATCTCTCCCCTTCCTCCTAAAGTGGCGTTCTTCTCCCTGCAGCATGCAGCTCGTTGATATGGAGGGCACTTAGGTGATGAATGAAACTTGGAAAAGCATGCTTTCTGTTAATATGGCTCTCATTGCAAGGGAAACTCTGTGCTCAGAAAGGATTCTTGCCAAGGAAAGGGGCAAAATGTGCAACAGAGAACTTGGCTCACCGAAGCTGCAATTACACCCAGGATTTGAGTTGATCTGAGGAGGGAACGCTCCTTGTTTTCTAGAATCAGATCTTTGTTTTTTTCTTACGTTTTTGACACTTCGTTTTGATATTTTCTTTTCTGTCCTCTTTATTTGGGTTTAAAAAATAAATCTCTTCTTTACCTTCCTCTGGAAGTGGCAGTGATATATGGGAACAATGCTTATTGTCAAACTGGAGCCACTTAATCACTTCAGGACCTGTAGCTCAGAAACCACTTCTCAACTGATTGCTTCTAGAGTTAGTGCTGACCCCATTCCTTTTCCTAACATAACAATGGACTTACTAGAAAATAGTCCATCTTAGGCCTGTCTTTTAACCAGAATCCATTTTAAAATTCAAGTGTCTCCACTATTGGGCCTTAATTATGATCATTGCTGGAAGAAGGCCTGAGGTTTTAGTTCCAGAACCTACAGTATTCCTGGGGTCTGTAAGCTCCAGTCTATAAAATCTTCAGGGATAGGCTGTTGGAGAAAGGTCGCTAGTTGGATCCCAGCCGCCCGGCTAGCTTAAAACCCAAAATAATCACACAGAAACTTTATTAATTAAATCACTGCTTGGCCCATTAGCTCTAGCTTCTTATTGGCTAACTCATATTAATTAACCCATTTCTATTAATCTGTATATCGCCATGTGGCTGTGGCTTACCGGGTAAAGTTCCCAGCATATGTCTCTGGTGGCAGCTCCATGGCATCTCTCTGACTCTGCCCTTCTTTCTCCCAGCATACAACCTAGCTTTCTCTGCCTAGTTCTGTTCTGCCCTTGCCATAGGCTCAAAGCAGTCAAAGCAACACATAGACAGAAGGACCTCCCCACCATTTCCCCTTTTCTGTTTAAACAAAAATGAAGGCTTTAACTTTAATATAGTAAAATTACATATAACAAAACAGTTATCAAGCAAGAATTAGTTACAATATTTATATCTATTTTATCTTTAATCATAACTAAGGAAAACTATATCTATTCTTCAACTCCATCAAAGACTCCAGGAGGATATAATATTACTTAAGTAAACAGGAAGTGCATTGCAAGCAGCTTCCAAAATTCTAGAATTGACAAAGACATCTTGCTACCTGGACAGTCACCCAAAGTTCTTCTATAATGTTGGAGCCTACAGGCCCACAGTATCCAGCAGACTTTTCCATGAAGTGGGAAATTTCAAGGACAGTTCCACCTATATTGGCAGTTTGTCAGTCACATTTTCTTCTGTGTCCTGCAGAATGTCTGGCAGACTCTTTCATGGAGCAAGAATCCTAAAGGATTGTCTCACCTTTAGGCAAGTTCAGTAGTCATTTCTCTGTGGGTTCTGCATGTCCAGTTTATCAAGCAATCCAGGCAAGAACAGTTTCTTGCCCAAATGGCTAACAAACTCCATAAGGAGCCTTTTCGATGCCCATCATCCTCTTGTAGTAGATTGGTGCTGCCAGGAGCAGATGTGTCTCATTGTCATGAAAAGTCTTAAGTTTTTAAACATTTTAAATGCCATATTCGGAAGGTCTCTGAAAGATTTGAAGAATACCTATCTAACTGAAATGTATCTCTATATGCCTAGAAAATCTAACTAACATGACTACAAGCTTGACTATTATAGATGATTATCTATCAGCCTATATTTCTTAATTATACATTACATTTTTTAAATGAACTACACAATCACAATACCTTAATCAAGAGCAGAAATATACATATAACAAGATTGATCTAAAATTTGTATCAATAAACCAAGCTCCATACCAATGCAAATCTCTATAGCATGTCCCTCTTTAAATATAAATAAACATTTATAGACAATATTTGGGAATATGTTATCCAAATATTGGATATCCAAACTTTGGATTATCCAAACTTCTTCCTGCTGTTTGGGGGCACTTTTAATCAGGTTTTTCATGATGTATCCTGTGTGCTAGGTTCATCTCAGTCAGCAGTTGGGCAAAGTAATTTTTTGGGAGTGTTCACAGTGACCTTTCAGGGGGTCATGGACTATCAAACTGTATTAGTCTGGAAGCAATCCAGAGGTTCTCATCCTCTGTGGAAACAAAACAAAAACCTCTTTTCCAAAGCAACGTATCCTTAGACTCAAATTTTAAAGTCAAGATACTTTTACTTTGGTTTAGCTTAGCAGCCTGTACAATGAAATGTTTCTCTGTACGTAGCTCCTTCACAGTCAAAATATTCAAAGAAACTACAATAATATACATAATCTAGACTCTCTTTGTATATTCCATTTTAAGTGACTTTTATTACTCTATTGCTTTTTAATATTTATTTTATTATCTTTACTCCTTTAATCTATGACTGTCTGTATTCTGTTTCTTTAAAGACTTTGTTTTATTTTTTTTAAAACAGTTTACTTCTTTTCCAACTCTCTGTGTTCTTTTTCTTCTCTCTCCAATCCTACATACATTTATCCAACACTGTGACCCATTTAGAGGTCTTTTTAATCTAGATTTTTTTATTGCATATCTGTAATTATTTTCTGACCAGACGTGCTTCTTAAAATGCTAAGCACTTAAGAATCTAAGCTGCAATATTGCTAGGGCCCATTCCAACATAGCAGAGCTGCTCACTGCTTCTGTGAGCCACAAACAGCGCGCCACTTCCAGGCACACAGCTGGTCCAAGTTGCCATCAAGCAAGGCACAGCAGCTTCTCACAAACCCCATCCAAATGCTCAGTTTCCTGAAAGGGCCAGAGGTCACACTGGCAGCATGGCCCAGAAAGCTGGCATTTCAAAACAGCACGGCTTTTTTCCTGCTGACACTGAAGTCAGGAAAACCTCTCTTAAAGGATCTACAATGCTAAAGCCCTGCTTAACTCTTGTTTTTGTTTTGCTTTTCCCTAGAATTCCTTCCCAAACTCTCTCAGGTTTTAAGTGGATTTTAGTCTACCATGTTGGCATCAATTTGTTGGAGAAAGGTTGCTTATTGGTTCCCGGCTGCCTGGCTAGCTTAGACCCAAAATAATCATACAGAAAGTGTATTAATTAAATCACTGCTTGACCCATTAGCTCTAGCTTCTTATTGGCTAACTCTTATGTTAATTTAACCCATTTCTATTAATCTGTTTATTGTCACGTGGCTGTGGCTTACTGGGTAAAGTTCCTAGCATCTGTCTCTGGCAGCTCCATGGCTTCTCTCTGACTCTGCCCTTATTTCTCCCAGCATACAACCTAGCTTTCTCTGCCTAGTTCTGTTCTTCCCTGCCATAGGCTCCCACATCAGTAGGCAGTCAACATGGCTCTGATTGCTTCATAAAAGAATATAATAGTCGCTGAGCACAAACTTATTTTTAAAGATAGAAAATCATTTCCAGAGAGCAGCCATGCTAGAAATAAAACAACATATATAGTGTCCAAACATTATATGTTGCAGAGCTTCATGAAGCCCTATGTCTCTTATGAGTTTACATTCCCTGAATGTGTTATATTCTACTCACTCTAAATACTATATTGATATTTTGATCCCAATCATGAAATGTTAAATAAATCTAGACCCCTGGGCTTTTTTGTCATCAGACTGAGAGGAATTAGTATTAAATGTTCACTGCCACCAATTTTTGAGGTAGAGAGGTAGCAAACATGCTTTGTACTGTCCTGCCATTGGAAGCCTATCTTTTTTTTTCTTTCAAGGGTTCTTGCATTAGCTGATCACTAGTATTACTTGGGCATCTTTTCAAAATAACTGAAGCTACCTTCAGAGTCTTGGATTGAATTGGCCCATGGTGGGCCCCTAGCAAAGGTCCTTTAAATAGTTTCCCAGGTACTTCTTTCTCTGGCTCCACAGGAGTTCAGAGTCACTGCCTTTAAGTTAATTAGATTACAAATAAATGTTCCTCATTTGCATTGACCAGTCATCTTTGCCTTAATCTTTGTTTAGTCCAACATCTGTTTGATGACTACGTGTATCAGCCCACTAAAGGGATGGGAATTTTGAGAATGAGGGGAAGCCAAACAGAGACTGTTTAAAGAACAATGAAAGCCGCTATGTAGGAAGGATAGCAGTAGCAGGTATAGGAGGAGGACTCTGAAAGAGACAGTGTTGTGGGTAAATCTCTATGCTCCAGGATTATTTTTCTGTGTTTTTGACAAATATAAGCAAACTCAGATGAGATGTCCCAAGACCTCACTGACATGAGTCACAGAAACTAAGTTGTAAATTGGGCTGTAGATCAGGTTTGATTACATGTATCTCTGTGTAGAGTGAGCAAAGGAGTATGTAGTTCCCACAAGTGGTGCAATTAAGTGTTGGGATTTGAGTCTGTGCCAGCTGGTAGGTGAGGTATGGCAGTAGTTCAGAAGAGGAGTGAGTGTTAAAGAAAATAGGTCTGGTTAGATTGTGAAATCAAGAGCTCCAAACATTGTAACCCAAGATGGAATTTCTCCACAGGATCATAAAGTGACTCAATAGTACTTAGTTTTTCATAGAAGAATACTTTGTAACACAGAATACAGTGGGAAAGGACCTCTTCTTTTGACCAGATCTGGTGAGAGTTGGAAGGTTGATTCATAGTAACAGTCATGACATTCCTGTGTGACAGTGGACCTGGAGCTGTGGGACTAGTGGTGGCAATAGGGATGGAGGGAAGAGAAGAGCAGACTCTGGTCCATATGCCACTTCTGTTCCTTATAAATTAGTGTTTCCAATTAGGTCATATTACTGGTGCTTCATTGGTGTTAGAGGAAGTATCTTTCTCAGAAATGAGTCTGAATCATGTTTACACAGTACAAAGGCAATGGTCAATTAAACAGTAAAGTAACAATAATATAGCTCCAGACTTTTGGAAGGGGAAACAACAGAGGCTTTATTAGATGTTTGGTCACAGAGACAACAAAAGAAACCTAAGTCATTCTACCTTGCATGTAAGCAGCGCTCTGCAGTTTCCAAGGCATTTGTCACTATTTTCCAGGAGTTAGGTTTTTATTGTTTTTCTTCTTCTTCAAAGCTTACAATATCTGTGAGGCTCACAAGAGCAAGTACATTGGAGTAGGCATTGTGAACATTAAATGATAGGGGCAATAAAGCCTCAGAGTAGGGGGATTCAGCCTTTTCAAGATTATCAACTCATTTCATTTCAATCTTGAAATGCTTGCCAGTTATCTTTATTTCTAACAAAGTCAAGTGGAGGTATTAATCAAAGACAAAGACCTCGATTTGCTGTCAGGAATAATGTGTGGGATTATATAGGTTTTGCCCTGTGCCTGAGGACCTAGCAGAGAGGATATGTGGGTCCAAATTCCATCCACTCTCTACTCCTCCAACCATGAGCCCTGTTGGAGGTTTTTGTCCCTTGACACAAAGGAGCATTCAGTAGCCATGCAAAGCACCTGAGGGATTGTGTCCACCCAAAAGGGGTTCCTTTTCTCATTCCTACAAAGGCCAGCAGGAGGCCTTACCTCTAGCTCCTCAGAGGACTTTTCAAATGACTATTTCCACCCCTTCTGTCTTCTTAGTTTGAAATCCTTTCCATTTGAGTTTACCTGCTTGTCCACCATTTGGGGTTTCCTTTAAATCTTTCCAAATTGGAATTGCTTTATTGTGGCAGTCCAAATGGCCTTCTCTTGTTCTCCTCAAATTAGATACAGTTTCTTCTATTTTTTATAGCCAGGGCCTGACCAGCTTCTTTCCATCGATCATATCCTTGCACATAAAAGAATAGCTAATTAGGAATAGATAATTCCTAATATTTATTGGGAATTTATTATATCCTAGGCATTTTGAAAGGACTTTACATGGAGTGTTTCATTCAATTCTTTCAATGCCCCTATAAAATAAGGCTCATCACTATTTTCCATTTTTATGGGTAAGACCTCTGAGGCAGCAGGTTAAACACTTGCCTGGTGTTACACAGCTAGTGAATGGGAGAGCTGAGATATATGTCTTCAGGTTTATCTGACATAGTGGCTCTCAAATCCAAGTGAGCAGCAGAATTTCCCAAAGGGCTTCTAAAAACACTTGGCTGAATTCCTTCTCTGAAGTTTCTGATTCAGAAAAGCTGGGGTGTGGTCCAGAATATGCATTTCTAGTAAGTTCCCAAGTGATGCTCACCCTGCTGACCCACGGACTATACCTTGATAACTGATCTGTGAAAGGACTTTACTGCTTCCTCTCTGTTTGAGATATGCTCCTAAAACACAAGCACTGGAGAGTCCATGCTCTCTGTATCATGTATGATTCAGCCCTTCCTTTTCTGTTATTCTCTTGATTCTAAGACCCGCTGATGAATTATTTTAAGTGCCCCCAGGTGTGTCAGGTGTAAGCCTTGTTTCCAACACTTAATAACAGTGATATTGACAGTACTGTGGTAAATGCTGTTAGTCCTGTTAGGGATTTTTGGTATACAATTTCCTATAGATAAATGTAAGTGTACATAAATATAAATGGTGAGAAGACCACTCGTCTTTATGAGCAGATCCACTATCAGCATTGAAAACCTAGCACTAGAGGAAACCTCTAAACTTATTTTATGTGTCTGGGTGTTTTGTCTGCATGTCTGACTGTACATAATGTACATGCCTGGTGCCTGTAGAAGCAGATGGTGTCTGATCTTCGGGAACAGGAGTTATGGATGGCTGTAAGCCACCATGTGGGTGCTGGGAATTGAACCTGCATCCTTTGGAAGAGCTGTCAGTGCTTTTAGCCACTAAGATGTCTCTCCAGCCAGAAACCTCTTAACATCTAACCTTCCTCCACAATGTTAACGTCCTTGATGTGTCTGTCCTTCTGTGGTCTGCCCTGCCTTCAATATTAGCAAATCATTCAACCGAAATAGACTAAAAAGAATGCCAGGGATAGAAAAGGGCACGCAAATGTCTAAAATGCAGGTGGAGGGCAGAATGCGGGTTTCTGTTAATTGAGCATTCACAAACATGAGTATGGCCCCAGAAGCTTCTTTAACACTAGTTTTTGGAACCATTCCCATCTCACAAGATGTGAAACCAGACCCCAGTTTTCTCCACAGAAGATTCTGTAGTCAGTGTATCTGTGAGAGATAGAGATCTGCTGGTATTTTTTTAAAAAATTTTTATTAAGACAAGGCCTTCTGGTGTATCTCAGGCTAACCTTGAACTTATTATAGTCTAGGCTGGCCATGCACTTTAACACTTCATCAAGATCATCCTGCCCACGTCTCCCTAGTCCTGGGAATCATAGGCATGCAGAACAGTGTCTGCAAGTTTTGACCTTTGGAGACTACAAATTATCTCTCTTAAGGAAGTAGTGGGTAGAGACTTTCCATATAGGAAGAGAAAGAAGGGTTGAGGAACCCAGGGACTGGCTTTCTCTTGGCTTTCATGGTATTCCTTTCTATAAACACCGAAGGTGAGAGCGCCACAGTCTGAAGACATGGCTGCCAGGCAGCTCAAGTGGAGTACCCAGATACCAGAGAAAGTGATCATATCATTCTTGTAAGATATGATCCCTTGTGTGTGGGGCGGTGTTTTCTGGTTCTTGTTTTGGCTCTAAAAGGGCTTGACTGTCCACAATCAAGATGGAAACTTACAAATTAATATTACTTGGTGACCACCTGTTGACCTAAACCTTGCCTAGGATTGAAGTTTTCTGTATACTAATCCTTTCCTGACAAGAACTTAGAGGTCAAATCCCATTTTAATGAATGTAATTTTGAGATAATCAAAGCTATTTAGTGAAAACCATCTCATAGAACAGATGCGTCCATAAATCCCTGTGCATGAAGCACTCAATCTATTAAATTAAGATGCTGTTGTTTGAACTCAGTGTTTATGCTTTCCTCTTTAATTGTGTTCAATGGCAAGTTCTTACCCTGTAAAAATAGAGGCCTAAGATCATTCCCTCTCAAAGTTTTCATTTTTTCATCTCAAAATGAGTGGGAAAGATGGGGCTAGATACTCTTAAATGGTCTTTCTAGTTTTGGAAATTTGGATCCTTTAAAATATGCCATTTATATGCTGCAATGAGAAAAAATAGAGGTTCAGATTGAGTGGTAAGATACTGACACTTGGCATTAAATATAAGCTTGCTAGTGTCTACTTACCCAAGAGTGTAACTGCCAATTGTTCTGCTTTCTTATTAATGCAAATATGGCCATGTCTCACACACCTCATGAAACCCTTAAAAAAAAACCATAACGCATTTTATTCCCAGTAATTTGCTAGCATGGAAACATCCATCTAAACAATTGTGTGTGTGTGTGTGTGTGTGTCTGTCTGTCTGTCTGTCTGTCTCTGTGTGTGTGTGTGTACGTGAGTGTGTGTGTGTATATGAGTGCATGCGTGTGTGTGTGTGTGTGTGTGTGTGTGTGTGTGTATCCAGGTGCAAAGATAATAGGACATGGTCTCTGACCCTAAGAAGACCACAGTTTCATAGAAGCTGTCATGTACAAATTAAGGCAATAAATACCCTGGGTGGCATGATAGAAGCCATTTTAGGGTATAGCGGTGGCTTGAAGTTGGCTTTAGCTGTGACTCTGAGTGCATGAAGTTTATTGGTTATTGTTTTCAAGTATAACACCCATGAGAAAGAGAAAGCTAGAGAATTAGGTGGAAAGAATTAACAACAAAGGCCTCATCCAGTCCCCGAGGGGTACTTTGGAGCTGGGACAACTAGAATTGAGATAAAGAGTCTGGGGCTTTTTACCTCCGTGCAGATTGTTCATTAGGTGTAGGCTGACTCAAAGAAAGGTTACAATGTGTTAATAACTGTTTTAGCAAGCATCGTCCCAGAAATGAGAAAGCCCTGATTTGTAGTTTGCTGATTTCCGTAGAGTAAATCGCCTTCACTATGGCCAATTTCAAGCTATTAACATGTTGTTTACTGGCTTACAGTGGTCCAGAAAATGTAACCATAGGCTCAGTGTGAGTCAACCCCCACCCCCCCAGCTTCAGTTCACTGCTAAAGGCATGTGACCTTGTGAGAGCTGGCTCTCTTCCGCTGAGGTTAATTACTGGCGAGGCATTAGCTATTCCATGCTAACATTCCAGCAGCGAGAGAGGAGTGAGTGTGTCGGTCCTGAAGTGTGTGTCTGGGTGGCAGATCGTAATGGCTCCCACTGCAGGCACTGAGATATTTGGATCTTAACAAACACAAAGTACTTCATTCTATTTAATGTTTTCCATGCAGTAATTTCAATATCCCTTCAGGGAGTTAAATGGAAATGTGTTTGGTAACCTTGATCAAGTCAGTTTATCAGGAGAAACGCCAACACTGGCTTAACTTGCCAAGAATACTGATGAACTAGCCACTAACTAAAGCACATGGTTTAACTCACAGAGAGGGTGATGCCAGTTTTAATATCTCTTCCTAAGCCCAACTCTTGCCTTGTCAAACCTCTCTGGTACCACATTTTCCCGTTCTACAGTGTGTGATTATCAACAACTGAAACTGAATTCTTTGTGTGGCTCATGAGATAGCACCAAAGACCTCCTTAGGGCACTCAAAGGATGGTCTGAGCATTAGAATACATGTAGACTCTCTTGAAGTATTTATTTTCCAGGAACTAATTGTCATTTAAAACTCAAGTTTGGCCGAGTTGTATGTGTGTATTTTTTTTTTTTTTTTTTTTTTTTGGTTTTTGGAGACAGGGTTTCTTTGTAGCTTTAGAGTCTGTCCTGGAACTAGCTGTTGTAGACCAGGCTGGCCTTGAACTCACAGAGATCCGCCTGCCTCTGCCTCCCGAGTGTTGGGATTAAAGGTGTGCGCCACCACTGCTCAGCTAAATTGTAATCATATTATTATTATTATTATTATTATTATTATTTTGGTTTTTCGAGACAGGGTTTCTCTGTAGCTTTGGAGCCTGTCCTGGAACTCACTCTGTAGACAAGGCTGGCCTCGAACTCACAGAGATCCGCTTGCCTCAGCCTCCAGAGTGCTGGGATTAAAGGCGTGCGCCACCACTGCTGGCTTTGTGTGTGTATCTTTAATATCCATCTTAAGCCAGCAGTGGTGGTGCACGTCTTTACACACAGCACTCAGGAGGCAGAGGCAGGCAGATTTCTGAGTTTGAGGCCAGCCTGGTCTACAGAGAGAGTGCCAGGATAACCAGAGTTTCGCCGAGAAACCCTGTCTCAAAAAAACCAAACAAACAAATCCACCTTAAAAGTTCCTGAGTGACTTATGATTGAGGAATGGCAGCTCTAGTTACAAAGCCAAACTTTCCAGGACTATTTAGACAGTGTAAAGAAAGCTTTGGAAAACACATGAAGCAATACGGTCATGGCAGAGACTACTCATTGAATATCGTTAAGCACACTTAGTTCCTGAGATTAAAGGTTCCACAGAAGCATGTATAATTAATATTTACCAGTGGTGATAGGACTTTTGCTTTTCTTCAAGGAACTCAGAATACTTGCCAGGCATTATCTAATTAAACTACTCAATGTACCTGTGAAATGCATTGGCATCTGCATTTTAAAGACGTGGGCACTGAAGCACAAGTGGGCTTAAACGGAACTCAGTTAGCATGCCAAGGACAAAATTGGATATAAGACTTTCAGTCTCATGATTGAGCCGCCATTCTTCAACCATGGCCCCCTCTAATCCAGTCTATTCTAGCATAGCCTTGCCAAACAAGGTAGTTTCCTAAGTCTAGGAAGAATTAAATTGAGTGCAAAGTAATTCCAATTATAGGGAATTTAGATTGAAGAAAATTGAACATATCATCCACAATATTAGTAGCATTTATCGATGAGTGTGTGTTAGTGTCAGTTATTGTTTATAATGGCTTTCGGTAAGAGCAGGGAACATTAGTCCAAATCTGCTGGGTTGCATTTTTGTAATGAGCGGACAGCAATAAGCAATAGTGGTTGTGGGCCTCTCTCCCAATCTATCCTTCTTAGATTCAAGAGTAGGTACTAGACCCATCTTATGGGTTTCCTCCTTAAATTATCACTCCCTCTTCATGAAGTATTGACGTCTGAAGGCACAGTGAGGATAAGTCATTTACCCAGAAGTACACAGCTAAAACCTAGTGCTATCAGGATATAAACTCAATAGACCTTTCAACCTCAGGGCCTCTTAGCTTTCTCTCCCCAACTTAAGCTATTGTTCTAATCTAGGATTAGGCTCTGCAGCCTATAGAAATGTCCTTCTTGCCTCTATACGCAACTTAGAGTTCCCATTCATAACTCAGCCTTAACTTAGGACCTCAGGATCTTGTTCATTTGGTGGGCATAGGAAAGAAACCATTTCTAAATGATTGGTTAGAACACCTTTATGTATTTCCCTTGTTTGTTTCTACCTCTATGTTTTGGTACCATAACTTCTTTCCCCCTGGTTTCAGTAATCATCATGTGCATGCATTCTGCCTTGATTGGGGGAGAGACTCAGACACACTTCCTGGAATCGGCTCATGATCTGAAAATGACGGATGGCACTTACGTCTTTGTCCCCTATGATGCGCTGCTCTACAGTTTACCTTACAAGCACACCCCCTACCAGGTCCTGAGGAACAACCAAAAGCTCCGGGAAGCCTATGATGCTGTGTTGACTGTTACGGTGGAGTCCCATGGAAAGACCTTCTATGATGCCTATACAGAAGCAGCGACCAGGGGAGAAATTCCGGAGAAGCTGGATTCACACCAAGTAAGTGCAGACTCACAAGTTGTCATAGGCTGAGAACATAAAATGTGGGAAAAAAGATGGCTTTTCCCCCCTTACTACGTATTCTGAGAAGTCCCTGTCAGATGAATAGCTGCCAACATTTTCTCCAATTCTCCCAGCTTCTCTTCTCTCTGGTAACTAGAAATGAGGAAACAGAAACATATTTTTACATATGCTGGGGCTGTTCAAGGGGAGCTAATAAAATAGAAGTCTTTTTTTGTGACCCAAGTTTGGAACCAATTCACCAGGAAGACCAGACAGTGAGCGTTAACTATAAGCATCTGAGGAAAGCTTGAGAGCAGGAGAGGTGCTCTTCCCCAGGGAGAACATACATACAAGGAACACTATACAAATTGAGAAGCTTCTATTTAGGATATATATATATATATATATATATATATATATATATATATGCATGATGTGTGTGTATGTATGTATGTATGTATGTATGTATGTATGTATGTTAAAGTCACTTAAGGCCTGGAAAAATAAAAAGGAGTAGAAGGGGAAGAAAGTAGAGAAGTGGGTGGAGAGCAAAACCAGAAGAAGAACATACAGAAGAGGAAGACAGGAAAGCAAAGGAGCTGTTTATGTTAGAGAATACACATGGAAGCTTCCTCTCCCCCT